>JAOVVB010221828.1:0-10542 GCA_028570985.1 Heterobranchus longifilis
GGAAAGGGTAAGTAAAATGGAATCAATATAATTTAAAATTGCATGTAGCCAAATGCATCATCCATCCAATGATAAAAAATATTTATAGAAAATGCTAACATAAACTTTACATAAAATCTAACACATTACTATGACAGCTAAATCTTGTCATTACACCTGGGTTGAAAATGTGAATTCACAGAAAGATTTAAGCGATAAAGTAATAAGTAATAAATGATAAAACCGATAGAATGCTTATACTGTAAAGATGAGGAGAAACAAATAGAATAAAGTCAGAAAGAAAACTAAAATAAATATAGACAGAGACAAAGATAAGCATCTAATGGAAACAGAAATGACTACTGCACAAATAATGCAAACAGTGCACATAAAGCTTCAGGTTTGCTTCAGGCCATTTGTCACGCACTAAAGGAGAATTGGAGAAGTTCCAATTAATCTATAAATGTGGCTTTAAAGAAGTGGTTCAAAGTATAATACAGATTTTTTTTAAAAGCTCATCAGATAGATGTAAACTCTGGTAGCCCTGATGCCAAAGGAACAATTATTTCTGATTTTTAATCTGGAAATCCTACAAGGATTATGCATTTTATCTGGACCGTGGTGAGCCAGTAGGAACCTGTCTGAGGATCTGAGACTGGGATCTGGTACATGAAGATTTAAAGAAATGCAATGTAGCTTTGTGCCAGAAACCAGCAATTTCATGGCCTTAGGGGTGATCAGTAGAAACTTCCAATCAAATCTAAAACTGTAATCAATGTAAAGATGTTTGAATTATATAGACCTCTTCTTTTTGCTCCAACCATAGCTGCACATTAGTGATAGGAGAGGATATTTTGACAACAGTCACAAACATGCAAAGCTGTATAAGTCTAAGCAACAGGAGATGGAATGATGGATTACTTTTTCTGACAACTTGGCACTTGAGTTTAAGTTCAAGAAATCATTCCAAATGATGGCAATTAAGGAATCCTGCACTTCGCAATGTGATTAAGAAGAGAGACTATCAGGATCAATATGTTCTTTTAGCAGAAATAGCTAGAATGCAAATAATATGCTTGCAGATAATTCAATGAATCCACAAAGTCTTGTGAAGGAAAATGGGGCCTAAATCTGATCCCTGTGGAACTGGTGAGGAGTTCGATGGCATTACTAAAATGATTTTCTGAAAATAAGAGCTGGAGCACTGAAGGGATGCATCAACGTCAATAATAGTTAAGCCAACCATACACATTCTCTTGTTATACTCTCGGATAACTATAGCAATGGTGTTTCTTTTTCAAGCAATGTCAATGTCTTCAACACGCAGTGAGAAACAGAGACACAAGAAAAGTGATAAAAGTCTTTATTTTGCTTAGAAATGGCATCTGGCACACTGAAACTGGAGAAAGTAATATAGGGATCCTTCATAAACAATTGGCCTTTGGTCTAATTTAGATACAATACCCCAACAGCAAATCCAGGTAAAGGGTGTCATATATCCCCTGAAATAGGTGGGTCTAATGGGCAGTTACACACTGCTTCTCAAAGTCTAGGATGCTTCCTTGGTAGGACGGGTCCTTCCAAGTCAGGTCCTACAGAGGCGGCAAGACTCCTTCTTAGCATTTAGAGAACACATAAATGAAACAGGCTAGCAAGTTTGCATCATTGAAAAGGTCCCACTTTCAAGTCAAAGCTGTGTGCATAGGATTGTGGGTTGCTCTAGCCACACTGAGGATACACACATGCATCCTTGAAAATTCTCTGAATGAAGGACTGGGTGCTTGGTAGGAGGCAGGAGGATCCTCGATATCAGAACAGTCCATCGTCTGGAGTCGATGACATAGTATCCTTCAAAATCAGCTGTTGAAGGATCCTTCTTTGACTTTGAGAGGCAGCAACAGACTCAACAACTAGAAGTATTGGTATTGTCCAGGAAGGCCTAGATTTGGACAGTAATGTTACTGACAAAGAACTCCCAACAGTCTCTCCGAGCTTTCTTGCTCTGCTATGTTTTCGAAAGCAGACAATGATGTCACATCTCCTCTAACAAAGTAGCCATCAATTCCAACACAAGGGCTTCTGGGATTCCTTCTGTGGAGACGATCGCGTCGACCAAGCAAACCCGGTAGTTCATGATTCCTTGACAACAAAGAATGGACACTGTCTCCAGCTGGCAAAGGGGACTTTCTATGGACCCTTTTGGCCAGAGTGGTGCTTCATCTTTCAGCATCGCTGGTCCTGCTGTTTGAATGGGAGATGCGTGTACTCAAGTCCTCCACGGAAGAACTTGTTCTCTCTGACTGTGTACCTTCACCGTGGTGTTGCTCTGTGCGCGGAGCAGGTACTCCAATATCTCAAACCTTTACTTTCTCAAACAATGTGACTGGTGCAAAGCAGCATGTAGGTCTCCAAGGGCCTGGGATCATTGGATCGGCTCCCTGAACTGATCCGGTCCTTCTGGTATATACTTGTGATGTGTACAGGGGCCCTTGGACAAACCAGTGTAATATATGCAATAGTTAAGACCTTTACTCCAATGTGTTCCACAGTCTACCATGTTCTTTCAGACAATGACCGACTGCAGTGTACCCTCAGCATTCCCAGACCCTTGTCTACATCTCTAGTCCAGTAATAGAACTGTGCCTCAGTTACTTACTGCCTCATATGTGGCCTGTGGGGTTGTGGGCTTACTCGTTAGTACTTGAGCCTGACATGAGGGAAGTCGTGAGTTCAGATATTTGCCTTGGTTCTTTTTGAAAACAGCTTGCATGTTCTCCTGGTGTGAGTTTCCTTTCATGCTTTGAACACAAGTCAGGTTAATTGACTCTGATAGCCCATTTACACTTAGCCACCTCATGCGTCTGATATCAAATAAGCCAAGTATAAATGCAACCAAGAAGCATTAAATCTGGATTGAAATCCAACACATTTTAGCCAGATGTTGAAAAGGTATAAAAGCTTTCATCTCTCAAAGCCGCATACATTATCTTTATTCATAACTATGCGGTTTGCGATTGCAACCGTTGGATGATCTGTATGATTAAAGAGGAAATCCATTGATTTTACACATCAAAGTGTTCTACTAGCCTGCATTGCCAGACTAATTTGCAGATGCTAACCTCTCCATCCATTTTTGATTTCCATGGGGCGTTATTAACGGCGCGGACCAAAATTGGATAGACTGACAACCAACAGAGCAATGAAACAATGTAGCGCTGAGCGACACATGCAAGTTGGGGCGGGGCTTGGTCCATTTTGAAGCAGGAAAAAAAATGGCAGCCTGGTCAGACACTTTCTCAAATTACAGCTATTTAACATTTTAGGCAAGAAATAGGCAACACTAACAGAATCATGATTCATATTTGATCAGCACTGCCTAGTTTGACAGTTTGATCTGAATTTCGTGAGCCCGTGTGGTGTGCTGAACGAAGAATGCCAGCTACATTTGGTAACTACGTTTGGAAACTACATTCTGGCACGGTGCTTGTCAGTCATCGTCTTAAACCCGCCCCATGTGAGATTTAAACTGTTGTGATTGGACCTGGTCGGCTGGAAATCTGTCTGAACGGGAGAGGGGCCAGACGTATCTGCCAGAGCAAATGAAACATGAGCTCAGCAGATTCATCTGGTTCCCAGGCTAGAGTTGTACTGCATGTGGAAAAAGTTGTGTAATGCCTTTTAGTGTCTCCAAAGTGTCTGATAAATGTCCTCAAGTGAAAATAAAAAAAGTCTGGGGGTGTGGTGTTAGAAAGAAATGAGCCTACTAGACCTCTCCTCATCTCTGCTTGAGGCTCCAGGCTACATTAGCCACTACTAGCATTACACACCCGACTTTTTGCCTGAACTGTTGGCCAAGTGCTTTGGTTGCCAAACCCGAACCACTCGTTAACCATAGTTTATTTGCCATGACGACAATCTTTCCCTAACCTTAACCATACCATAGTTGCCATGCGCAGATATTGTACAAAATGACAATTGTTTAAATTGTTGCCATTGGATGAAAAAAAAAAAAAAAACCTCATTGAATGTTATCTGGGGTTTCACAGAATCATAATAGGTTGTTTGCATATATTGCATATATGTCACACATCGGTGCGCTTTCCAGATGGAGGGCAGACAGCTGGAGGCAAACTACCAACACTGCAGGAAAAATCAGGAAAAGTTAGGGCTACTTTTGAGTCCCGAAAATAGTAGTACAGGGGAGAAGTTAAAAAAAAAAAAGTTTTGTTTTTTTAACTTCTCCCCTGTACTACTATTTTACCACATCTGCCGGAGTTCCTCTGAGGAGGAACTGTGGCAGATGTGGATCAAAACCCTCCATTTTCAGTCTGTAGGAATGGTCAACTAATGTTAACATCAAATGTTAATGTTAAGCTTTAAACGTAGACATATTCTTGGAGTTAGTATTGCCATGCATTTACAAAATGATGCGACAACTTCTCCGTGTTTTTAAGCCGCAACGCAGGTGTTTAACAGCATTTTACCAGACCTCTGGGAACGGTTGATCTAGTCGGTAAGTTAACTAGAAAATAGTAGCTCAAGTGAGCTAATGTATCCATGTATAAAAAAACAGTAACTCTGAAACACATTTACTCACCCGGGCAAAAACAACGGCAGTCGTTCAGAACTACTTTGGTTCCACAATAGTTGTAGTCCTCTAGACTCTTGTAGCTTTCATCTGGCTCGCCGTGTACCGACGGGGGAGGACGAGGTAACGGTAGTTTGTAATGACGATTGTCTGCACAGCGGATAAAACCACAAAGTTGTGGGGAAAATCTTTTTTCTTCATTTTGCATGGATCACATCCAATCTGTGTTTCAGTTTTCTGACGATACCTGCTGCGTGCGACTTAATCCAACCCTGTTATGTCGTCACTTTCCTACAGATTCATCACTGCCTGCCCTCCGTCTGAATTTTGCGCGTCATAATAGAACGTGATTGCAAACCACCTATATGGACATTCTTGTCTGGCAATGGGGTTAAAATGTGATACCCTTGAAATGCCATGTGTAAATGGGGTCTAAATTACATAGGGTTAAAAGCATTTGTCTGTTAGCCTTGAGAGAGATTGTCAACCTCTACAGCGTCCTTCCCCGTTATTCACCCAAGGCATGCTGGGATAGGCTCCAGCCCCTGACCCTGAATACGTCCACATGTTTGACAGAATTTGGCCATGGCTGAACTTTTGAGCGCGGACAAGAGAGGACAAAGCTGTGATTATGTTGCATCTTCCCTGTCTTTTTTTTTCTACAATCTTTTGTACTGTTATTTCTACTGTATTGTATTTATAAGTAAAGGGAAGTCATGAAGCTTTCCTTGAATGTTTCGTTTGTTTGCAGTTTTTTGATGATATGATAAGAAGCATCAGTCGAAGAGTTTGCCTTCACTTTTGAAGCCTTTGAGTTTTGATATGTGTCTTTTTCTATTATCTATTAAGCAAGCCGGTTACCTGTCGCTCGGTGCAGGAAATGTTTCAGTTTCCAATAATATTTCTCTTTTTCTGTTCACCACTTTCTCTGGTTGCATCGTCAGTTTCATTATTATGGTTCTGTCTATGTTTTCTGGAATTTTTCTCACTATGTAAGATATTTCAGAGCCGCATGTATCCAGCAAATACTCTGTGCTTCAGACAGTTTATGACAACAAATGACATAAAAATAAGAGATTTTGTATGTAATTTGTTGAAAATGTAAAGACAGTGTACAGAAGTCTTGTTTTTATTGGGTTGATATGTTGAATACATACATTGTAGATCTTTAACACATTATTCTGGGAAAGGAATGGTTAACAACTCCCCCATAACACTGATATGTAAGTGCATTGATAGCAGCTATTATAGAAATATTTAAATAAGCTTTTTGGAGAAGTAAAGAATCGTGAGGTGTCTACAGAAAGGTACGGTGTAGCAGCTGTTTGGTATTTGTGTCTTTTCGAGCTATTTATTTGTCTATTTATTTTCATTTTTTAAGGTATTTTAACAAAGGGAATATGTGATGGATGGTGGCAACTATGCTGGGAGGTGACACTGAAGCATGCATAATATTTTTTGTTTTGTTTCTTGTTTTGTGTGTGTGTGGATTATACACATGTACTGTACATAATGTTGAAAGGTACAGTTCTGATATGTCTGAGAACGGGTTGCTAAATACTCAGGCTGTGCTATCGCTCCACCACACCATACAACTGTTTATGAATCTCAATAAAAAGGTCACTTTGCTACTTTGCTGCTACTGTGTGGATACTGTTGTATAGACAAACAAAAAAAGAAGGGGGGCAGTGAATGCTGACAACACCACTGTCATGAAAAAGTGAATATTTTATGTCGTAGAACAAAACTTAAAAATCCCTGAAGCTTGGTGGAAGAAGTACTCAGATCTTTTACTTAAGTAAAAGTAGCAAGACCATAATGTAGAAATACTCTGCTCCAAGTAACTTGCATGAGTTTGATTGCGGGATCATATTGGGACCATTTGTTTATATCCACCTCATGGGTGCAGAGCTGTAGACACCAACAATGTTTGTTTCTGTCATCAACCATGGCTGAAATAACCACTGGGGCTGCACAATATGAGGAAAATATGCGATAACGAATACTGCGATAACTTTATCATTACTTGTGATAAATAAACTAACTAATAAACTTTAAATTTAACAAATAATTTATTGATTGCAATTTCAAACAATTTGTTCATGTCATGTAGCCTATTTCACATTTAACGTTACTTGCTTAATATTTTTCTTTCTCTCACTTTATTTTAAATCAGTAAACATTACAATGTAACAAATAAACAGAAATACTTCAATTTAAACGATACATACCTAATTATATATAAAAACCCATGACAGGAAAAACATAAATAAAGTAAAATAAAGTCACACAAAAGAAAAACACGTAAGAAGGTCAACATCAATAAATAGAAAGTAACTTAAATGTCTCATCCATTTTACCATAAGAATCATGAATGCAGCAGAGAGCCATCCCATTGGCCAGCCCGTCAGCCCGTCAGCCAATCAGCGGTGAGCACTCATGGTTTGTGAAGCAGCAGCTGTGTGTGCTCTGTTTGCCCGTGCAGTGACAAACCAACGATAGACCTGACGACATCAACATGAGCTCCTCACTTACGTTATTTGGTAGAATATTAAACCATGCGTGTGCTTTTAACTGTTGTGCTGCCAAACAGTGATATTTTTCAGTTTTTTGTTTTGCTTTTTGAAGTTGTCGCTGAGCGTTTAGTCAGTTGTGTTGCATATTAGTGTACCGTGGTACTGTTTGCAAAACTTTTCATCTGGACGTTTGTTTGCTGAAAAACCGCGACGCCATGATCCCCGAATGTCCCCGCGCCGGGGACTCGAGAAGCCGAAACCGCTGCCAGCACAGCCCGACTCCGGCCACCGAGCCGGGCCAGGACCGCAGCGTCCGGGGCTTGTTGTCCGAAATTAAAACCGCCATCAACAACGAACCTTTCACCGACCACTACACCATCATCCCCGGGAAAGAGCTCGGAAGGTAAGATGAACTGTTTGTAAAGTTAGCGTTTGTTATTCTAAATTTGTCTAAAGTTTATGTTTGTTTTTTGTTTTTTATCGTGAGAACATGGCACTGCCAGATATAAAATGCTGCACCTTTGCGCCTTACTATTTTGTGTAAATGCATATCCTTTGTAGCCTGGAATCCCAGACCTCTCTGCTAAGTTCATTTCTTTCACTTTGCATGAGTCTTGTGATGCCAGGCTATACACTATCCTTTCAGCAACGTATAATATATATTTATATTATTCACTTGTCAAATTATGGTACGTGAGGCCCCTGGGCCCCTGTCTTTTGGAAGCCCCCTCCCACTCCCCCAATGTTATTGGCCGTATGTTGTGTACACACCGGGCATTTGTGCAAATAAATTACATATAAAGTCAATGTAAAGACGCGAGTTACGGGCGACGCAAATGCCACGATGACGCGAATGACGCTCATTCTCTTGAGTTGAAAAATCTGAATTTAGCTTGAACCGAGGGAATTGCGCGAATGAAGCCAGTCAAAACAAAAGATTTCAAGGTCCAAACTCGTGTAAATTAAGCGCGCCTGGTGTGAACACGAGGTAACAGTAAAATTTTGCATCGCGTTACTCACATGAGTTTGATTGCAGGATCATATTGGGATCATTTGTGTTTATCCGCGTACTTGCCGGTGCCGTATGTACCAACAACTTTTCTTTCTGTCAACAACCATGGCTGAAATAAACACTAGGGCTGCAGGATATGAGGGAAATATACCATAACGTTGTTGAATATTGCGATAACGATATTACTTGCGTTAAATAAACATATCAGTTCTGCTGCTTTCAGTATTCTGCTAAAATACAACAAATTGCTTGTTGAATTATAACAAACTGAAAGGAAGATATTTCTGAACAAATTGAAAAAAAACATTTAAAAAAAAAGAACGATAGTTACATTTTAAAGAGCAGTTTTCTACCGATACTGTCTTTCATGATGTGTTTAATGCGCAAGTTGATATTGCGATGACGATAAAAAAACGATAATTGTGCAGCCCTAATAACCATTATTTCTGCTTTGTACCTGTTGTGGAAGTCCCAGATATGTCTGAAACCCCAGTGCTGAGGGGCCCTGGGGCAGAAGTGGTGACTGTTGAGCTCACATTTTAAGCACCAAGGGGCCCAGGGGGCAGGGCCCTCACATTGTAAGCAATGAGGGGTCTGGGGGGCCCTAGTGGTTAGTTCACGCTATAAGCAGCCAGGATCCAGTGGCGCACTGAGGGCCCTGGCATTTTAACTTCCTTCTGAAGTATATTACTTTTACTACTGATATTCAGCTGATTATGGGATTGGTATTTTGTAGGGATGCATTTTAACTTTTTTTTCAGTCGATTTTTCAGTCGATACGATACCAATTATTACCTGCTTCTCATGTCCGATAAAATAACTGATAATTTCACAAGTTCATAACCTGTAGGTGAGAACGGTTAACATGTAGTAAGCAAAGATGGATGATTAAGGGTGCGTTCGTAAATCTGATGCTCTACACCAGTGTTTCCCAACCTTTTTCCTTAAGGGACGCCTTTTCTATCATTGACTAATATGAGAGCGCTGTTGGGGGAGGGAGCGTTCTATGAACTATATCAACAGTTAAAACAGTTGAGTTAAAACATGCACTGCAAAACATGACCTACAGCAACAGAATCTTGATTCATTTTTCAGCAGCACTGCCTACACTAAAAAATACGTTTCTGAAAACATTTGAAGTGAGAAATAGGCAATGTAGTAACATAATCTTGATTCATATTTGATCAGCCTTACCTAGTTTGACAGTTTGGTGTGAGTTTCATGAGCGTTGCATGGACAGACATACCCCATCAGCAGCAGACATCTTGCTTGTTTACAAAAATGCCTCACGGTGCTCTTCTGTCAGTCATTGTTTTAAACCTCTTTGTTTGTTTGCTTTTGTTAATTATTTTTATTGTCTAAATAGAATGTTTTAAAGAAGAAAAAAAAAATCAATTCAAATCGTAAATCATGTGTTTACTACTAATGTGGTGTTTTGTTGTGTCGGTGTGCCTGAATACAACTTCTATGTTAGAAGGTAAATAAACGTATTGTCATCAGATCAAAAAACACATTAGTCGATTTATCTTTGACACTTGGAAAGTCAAATTCAGTCCAGTGCTTGATGCCAGGGATCTGGCAGCTATGTACCCTTTGGAACAGCTAATGTTTGACAGGATTTCTTGAAGGTTAATTTGTAGAGGAAATGCCCTCCATTCTGTTGGCTGAACTGATCTGGGATATAGCCCCTATTAAAGTCACAAGGCCAATCGCTCTGTGAATAGAATATGCTTTTACCATGACTAATAACCCACAGAATGACTTGAGGCGCAGTGACAAAGCTAACAGTGTTGTGTGTGTGGGGCTGTGTGTGTTGACCCAGGTACAACTTCAGAGATAAGAGTTTCGACTTGGCTCAATCAAAGTGATTTCATTCAAACAAACTCCTGTTCTACAGCTATGTTAGCTATGTATGTTTGAGTCTTAGAGGGGCACAACAAAGGGTGTGTGTGCGTGTGCATGTGGCTTTGCATTGCATGACCTGACATTGTGACAGAGATTAGCTGCCACAGAACAACATGAAAGGTTATACTAATCTGCAGCACTACTCTGATCTTCAGCATTGTAGTCGGCAGATCAGCTGACATCATGTGTTCAAGTTCATGTGCAGCAATATACAATATTTATAAAGACACGGCAGTACAGGCTCCGCCAGTGATAAGAAATGGTACGCGCGTCCTGTCTCCTAAGTGTGCGCGGTCTCGTTTGAAAGTGGAGTAAACGTGTGGATGGATTAAAAGTTATATTTGCACAATGTATTTATATTTTGCTAACATTAGGTATCTCCACAGCTAACAGCTATATTTAGCATTAAAAAAACTAATCTGTGGTGATCGCGGATGTTAGCTTACCTGTGTTGCCAGATCTCGCGAGAGTTTGTTGCTGAGACAGAAAAAGGTCTCGAACAAAGTTAATTTTCTCCTGATCTGTCCGTCTGAAAAATGTCA
>JAOVVB010221839.1:0-10542 GCA_028570985.1 Heterobranchus longifilis
TCTGGACAGACCAATTGGCTCTGTGCATATAACTGTAGTCCGCTGACTTCTTAACATCATATTTATATATTTATATACAGTCTGTGGTTGACATGGCTGCTGAAGGAAAGCGGGCAGCGATGAGGGGAACTTGTGTCTCACGTCTGAACGGTCTGAACCCGGCGGCTTGCAGCAAAAGCTTGACCGGAGAGGCACGTCCATCCGTGGTGCGTTTGCAGTGTATCCAGTAACAACGCTGTTGTTGCACGTTTATTAACCTGTGGGAAAATGTCCTCACTTGTAAAGCCAGCCTTCCTCAGAGCCACAACCACACGGGACACACTGCATTTGTTTCTAAAAAAAGATCACCACCACTTTGGAAATAAGAGAGAAGAAAGTAGCATATCTACTCACACACACGCTCACCTGCAAGAAACCATGTTCTTTGTTTGGAATATCAAACGGACAATATATCAGAGATGTTTGTTGTTGTTGTTGTCCGTTAGCATGTAGCTAGTATTAGCAACAAGGCTAGCGACGAGGCCCGCGCTCGGTAGCATTAACACCCGGTAGTATTAATAAGTAGACAGGTTTTACAGTTCTTCTACAGTCCTGCTCAAGTCTCGGAGCTTGTGCCGTAAAGCGAGATTTAATTTTCCCGGGAGATCATGCCCGGTGGAGAAAGCGAGGTCTTATAGTGAATTAATCTAAATGCAGATGGTCATTGGTCTATAGCAGTTATATTGTGCAATCAACATTTACTTATGATAATTTAAAGCAGAAAAGTTATCTGTAGCTGCTTTAACATTATAACTGATTAACACTGAACACAAAATACAGATGGGGCTGATGGGAATGTCCTTGGTTTTTGACCAAATATCTGAAAAACTAAAGTATTGGATTCGTTAGAATTCGACCAGGTGTTGGCGCCAAATGGAAATCTAAGGAATCACAGAAACAAAAGTTATTACAATTCATCCCGTGGGAGACATAAATGTCAAAGAAATATCATGGCAATCCATCCAGTCGTTGTTGAGACGTCTCACTTAAAACCACAAATGTCAACCTCATGGCTGCACAGCAGCTGATGAGATATTTCACAGGATAAGTGACAACTGGCAGATGGTGCTAGATGAAAAGTGATGCTGTGTGCAGTCCATTTCTCCTACATCACAGCCTCATAGCTCTTGTTGGATTCAATTTCTCCAAATCTTCATTTGGCAGAGGAACAGAGGAAGTTAAATGACCAGGAGAAAGAGGCTGTGCTTCAACAGAGGGATTCTCAGAGGAGTGCTGCACCCAAAATCTAATGAGCATGTTCCAAAAAGGTGAAAAGGTAGCACATCTCAAATCGAAAGGGCCAAATACTCACATTTCACATGTTTATTTTGCTCACATCACAATAGAAATATGCTTACATGTTTCGGCACAGAAGTGGATTTAGAGCAGGGCTGCAGGATATGAGGAAAATATGCGATATGCGATAACATTGTTGAATATTGTGATAACGATATTACTTGTGATAAATAAACCCTTTATCAGTATATCAGTTCTGTCTTTCTGCTGCTTTCAGTATTCTGCTAAAATACAACAAAATGCTTGTTGAATTAAAAAAAAAAAAACTGAAAGGAAGTTATTTCTGACACTTTATTGAACAAATAAAAAAATAAAAAACAGAATGATAGCTACATTTTAAAGAGCAATTTTCTACCAATACTCTCTTTCAACTAACTCAAACATTTTTCGATATTTTGCAATCTTTCACGATATGTCGCAGTCTTTCACGATAAGTGTAAGTTAATATTACGATGACGATAAAAAAACGATATATTGTGCAGACCTAATTTAGGGTATTTAAGAATTCAACACACAAACGATAGGCATTGTCAAAATAATGCAGTACATTTTCAGTTACCAAATGCTGGCAGCATGTGGGTCGATTAGTCGAAAAGCCCTCCTTTTGGTAACCGTGTGAGGGATCCTTGCTAAAGCACGCTGGCGCTCTGCAGCCCACATGCTTCACCTCTCGAGGACGCGATCACACATCCTGTCGCTGAAGTGGACCTTCTTTCCGAGCTGCTGTTAATTACTCCGTGCCTAAGAGTGTCTCGAGTAATCTTGGCTTTGAAGCATGCTAAAGTAGAAGAGCCCAGTGGAGAACTTACTTTACCTCAGGACACACATCTGAGAGAGGGAAAGACACTTTGTATTGAATCTGTTTAAAGGGTGTTTCATGTAGCGTGTGTATGTTAAAGGTCCCATATGGTGAAACGTGAGATTTCCATGTGTTTTTGATTATAAAGCAGGTATAGGTGTTATATAAATACTGTGAAAATATCAAAACGCTCAATCCACAGAGAAATACACACAGCCTGTATTCAGATACTGTGCCTTTAAACGAGCTGTCAGGACTAACGTGAGGTTGTGATGTCACAACTATACTGTAGAGGTAGAAAGTGGCGCTACAGTGCCGTTACATCTGTCGGCTGCAATGACGGTGCAGAGAGCGCAGATGCAGAAGACCTGGAAACACTGACCAATCAGAGCAGACTGGGCTTTTTTCAGGAGCGGGTCTTAAAGAGACAGGCGCTAAAATGGAGTGTTTTAGACAGAGAGACAATACAGGTATATTCAGACACACAGTATGAGAATAATACTTTTCTGAACATTAAAGCATGTAAACATCTACTAAAAATCACCAAATCCCTGAAAATGAGCATAATATGGGACCTGTAAGGTACAGAGGTAATTGCGTAAGATTGGTTTGTTGATGTTTTCTCTGACAGTTTGCAGTAACAATGATCTGACTGCATGGACGGAGGGCAGCGGTAATCTAAAAGTCTGCTGCGTTCTCGTTGCTCCATCTGATCACCTTCCTCCACAGATGACGAGATATAACAGACTGCCCAAATATTAATCTGCACAGACAAAACAACATCACTACACAAGCTGACCAAGCCAGGGAAAAAAAAAGTTTCCTCTCCTCTATCGTCTCATTCTTTCTTCCTCCCGTCTTTACTTTTCTGTCCTGACTGACTCAGTTCTGGAGAATGTTTTAATTTCCTCTGTGGGACCACACACACCTGCTAGTCCTCCACTAATTCATCAAAAACCATTTCCTGATATCCATCTGTGCCCTCTCTTCATTTTCATCTCCATTGCTCTTATTCACATAAAGAGTGCTCCACCTGAGGACATAATCGCTATTTTTTGATACATCATTTAAATGTTCAGTCAGATTCTCTGTCTCCATCTGGTTTGCCAAAACCGTAAGATACACAAGTAGATAACAAATTTAGGGATGCACCGATTGTGAAAATCTAGGCCGATACCAATACGATGTTTTTATGTTGTTGTTTATTTTGTATTTGTTATTTTGTGTATTCCTTTTTTTCCAGGGAAACAAATACATCTTAATTATTAAACAACATTTCATTACACTATCTTTGAATGAGCACAAATTCAATCATATAAACAACTTTTAATATAACCCTCTTTCACATGAAAATGATTATTTTTGGGGAAAAATAACTACTTCATAAGTGTTTTCAACCTTTTAACACAACATTTAGCCAGCGCAAAATTGGTGCAACACAACAGATAAATATCAGCCACTGCCATCTGTGAATGTCATCTTATTTGCTGATTGCAGTCAACAAGGCGAATATCGGCCGATACCGACGTTCGGCCGATATATTGGTGCATAATGAGGTCACTATAAAGTGACAGTTGTGACATTAATAGCCTTGGTTAGAAAGTTCCATATTTTAAGCAGTGATGGCCCGATCCAATACAGGACATGACATTAAAGGATATGGCCTACACAATGTTTCAAGTCTGTCTCATATTATCTTCAGATAAACTTTAGAATATATTATAGTATAAAACAGAACAAGCCCTGGATCTTGTCCCCCACTGTTTACAATGGAAACCTGTTAGAGGGATTTCTAGCAGGTAAAACCTGTTTCAGTGTTCATGTGGACACCTGACTAAAATGTTGAACCTATCCTATAAAAACAGCTTCTTTGTCTATGTCATTATAAAATGTGTCGATGTTTAGCAGATTTCCCATTTGGGGAAAAGAGCATGCACCAGTATCTGATTGGGACTTAATGCCTGCAGATACCTGCAGTTTTTTTATGACAATTTTGAGCAGGAGGGCAGGACTAAAATAATATCACATCAATCATCATTCCATACATCACTGAATATAAATTATTCTTGGGCTACTTAACTCACAAATACCATTATTGTAGGGCTGCAACTATTATTTTCATTGTCAATTAATCTGTCAATAATTTTCTCGATTAATCGATTAGTTTTTTGGTCTATCAGTGCTGACGTCCCCAAATGTCTTGTTTGGTCCACAACTCAAATATACTCAGTTTACTGTCATAGAGGAGGAAAGAAACCAGAAAATATTCACATTTAAGAAGCTAGAATCAGAGAATTTGGACTCTTTTTTAAAAATTACTCAAACTGATTAATCGATTATCAAAATATGATTCAATTGTAATGCTGGTGCATCCTTAGTTTTTATTTTGCATCCTTCAGTGTTTTATCCTTTTTTTTTATCATTGAATCCATTTAATCAATCCAATCTTAAAACACGAGATATATATGTGCCTATAGGTCCCTCAGATCCTCCAACTCAAATCTTACTGAGGTCAGAACTAAAAGGCACGCAGAGGCAGCCTTTGTTTATGATGCCCCAAAACTTTGGAACAGTCTGCCTGAAAGTCTAAATCTTTTGACACTTTCAAGAGAAATCTTAAGACACATCTTTTTACCATTGCTTTCTCCTGAAGTCAGGGTTCGTACAGCTTTTTAAGAGTAAAATTCAAGCACGTTTCAAGCACTTTCAAGGTACCTTAACCAAAAATGTCCAGACTCTTGAAGCCTTTATCATTACGTCTAAATTGTTACTATAAATGCACTTGCAAAAATTAGATTTGAATTCCAGAAGACAACAAACAAATATGACAACGGGATTGTTTCATTTCAAATATTAAAAGTTTTGGGTTTATGAAAAAATGTTATGTTGAAAATCAAGCATTTTTCAAGGAGCATACTCGAATATATATAGCATACCTTGTAAACATAACGGTTAAAATTTGTACAAAATTTGTACTTGTTGATGTTTTACTGTGTCTTCTTCTGCTGTTTTAATTCTATTTTATTTTATTTTCCTTGTTTTTATTGTTTAATCATAAAATAATAATATTATTATTATTATTATTATTATTATTAATAATAATAATAATAATAATAATAATAATAATAATTTGTAATTCCTTTTATACAACTAGACAAATCAATAACCTTTGCCTACCAATGTATCGTACATCTCGAGGACAGTACTGTGGAGCCCAATTATGGAATATGAACTTATTAAATGATTCTCTATTTTTGTCTAGACACAAAATGAGACTCAAAAGTGCTTTGATGTCAAAAAGATTTTGTATTGAGTGTTTGTTTTTGTTATGTTTGCTGTTTTATTTTATTTTATTTTTCCAACTTTTATATCATTGTGATTAGGTAAAATATATGCATGTTAATTAATATTTACTTTGCACTGTTTTTATTTATTTATTTCTCTCAGGTGAGGTTTTTAGATAAGCCCGTAGAGGGTTTCTATACCTCACCTGCACATGTGATTTATTCTACTTTATTCTACTTTTTTATTTTTTCTCTGTGCAAATAAAATGTGCAAATAAACTAAACTAAATGTTTATGTTTTATGTTAAGCACTTTGTGTTTCATGTCATGCTTGAATTGTGCTATATAAATAAAGTTTATTATTATTATTATTATTATTATTATTATTATTATTATTTATTTAGTTATTTATTATGATTATTATTATTATTATTATTATTTTAAATTTAACCCTTTCATCAGTTTTTAAAATGAATTAAGTAGGCCTATTTGAACATATGTTTATTTCCCAATTAATAAGCCAACATAATAAAATCACAGCTGTGAAACCCTGCTCCTCCTCTGGCTCAGCAGCTCGCAGGTAGGCCACCGGGAGAGCCAATCACAGCCTCGGAGAGGATAATTGACAGCATGGCCCCGCCCCCCGGCCACCTGTAATCCAATCCGCGCGCCTGTCACAGGTAAAACCGGCCTTAATTTCTCAGCATTGCCCCAAAAAAGCGAGAAAAGCCGACAAAACCCGTTCTCTGAGTAGGGGACACCTTGTTTGTTGCCGCGGCCCTCATCCAGCAGCGTTAGCGGCGCAGTTTTCCACGTAAAGAAGACGGATCGGATTTTCAGTACCAACTAGAAAGTCCAGTTCTACCGACCGAGATGTCACAGGAGCATGACAAGTAAGTTGTCCTGACTCTCCTCTCTTTTACCCTGCACAGCGAGCACGAGACATAAACCTGCAATACTGACACTAAATATTTTGGGGGGCATTTTTACACTTTTTTTGAGAGTTCATGGCACAGACTTGGACAGATTTTAAGCTCACACTGTTGTCCACATCTGACCTGCAGCTGCTGCCTGATATTTAAGCATTCTTTTAGGATTATTTATTATGGCTTCTGTGTTTTTTCGTGTTTTAAATGGGGTGAGTTTACTTTAAGACGTGGTGCTGCCAAGCGATTATATCTCATAGTTAATATTTTTTTTCCCATGGTGTAACTCCGCTGATTTCACCTGTCATGTACAAGCCTGTACAGGTGTATCTCCACCTGTCGTGAGAGCAGAGGCGCCTGTTAGAATAAAACACTGTCCCGTGATAGCGATGGGCGGTTTAGTGTTTGATTTTGCTCTAAGCTCTAACAGTTATGTGGATAGTCTTAATGATGTTTGTTCAGGAATAAACATGGACCTCTGCAGGGAAATGTCAGCGAAAGAAAACTGGCTCTGCAGATTATATGCATGTAAGAGTTTTGATCAACAAGTATACTGGAACAAAAATGAATATTTTTCATGTTGGTATAAATGCTTAGCCTATATTCTGTATGTTTAGTTTTTTTTAGGGCAATGACAAGGAGACTTTTGAGGGGAGTGAAATTGTACACCTGCTAGGCGTTGGCTCGACTTTACTAACAGACAATGTAAGCAAGCACAGGGCCATATGAGGTTTTAGAGGATTTCACTCTACATGATTCAAATGTTTTGGGTGTCAGTAATTAGAGACTACATGCACAGTTCTCTAATATTAAAGATATTTGTGTGTGTGTTTTTTCCCCCACGCTTAAAAGTGACAGTCTCTGAATACTTTTCTGTACAAAAGCATGAAAGAAAACCTGTGTGACACCAGTCTGTGAATTCATGCAAAATCTAATTTTAATCTCTGTCTGAAAGACAATCAAACTCTTTTTTTTGTTTTCTTTAAGTAATGGATTACATTTCCTTAGAGTTTTATTGCCAGTAAATAATGGATCTTATCAGGTTGCCTTTTTATGAATAGCACAATTAGATATAGGATTACTAATTATCACTTTGCTCTGACCATTGAGAGGAAAAAAAAAAGCAGTGTTTGTTGTAGATACTCAACATGGAAACTGAGCCAGACCGTTTACACTTCTTTATCATAATTACTTTGTTGTGGCAGAAAATCAAGCAGGTGGATTTGGTGGCAGGCGTACTGTAGTCTCCGAAGTTTGGCAAGGAAAGCTAATGATCTAAACTTTAATAACAAGAGCTCAACTGATGACTTCACTTCTAACACATCTAAGTAAACAGAAGCTGAGCAAATATTCAAATTTACTGTAAATAAGGGAGTTCGGTGTCGAAATGTTGACTTTCTCGCTCGTTGAAACTGCATCTTCCCTTCCTTTTTAAATTCAAGGTGTTTCAAGGAGTTCAATGAGTTCAAATTAACACATTAAAGCAATTACAGATGAGACACAGAAACACAAGGTGGTGTGTTTTCATCGAGTCCTGTCTACAAGGAAATGACTCTTAAGGTGTTACAAGATGGAAGAGGAGGAGAAAGACGCGGTGACTCTGAATTAAAACTCTTACAAAAACAGCAGCATGACGCTGGAATGTGGCAGGGTCAGGTGCGTCACTGGCCGTCAGCTTGTCAGCCAATGAGAAGTCTCCGAACCAGAGCCGTCGCACCGGATGAGCCTGTAGAGCGTCTTTCGCTCGAGACACCTCGGTGGTTCGATGGCTGAGATTTCGTTGCACAATCATTGAAAAGCTTGAACAACAGGTCTTCCGGATAAAGAACATCTGTGGTTGATCTCGCGCTCTCAGAACCTGTTTGTCTGTTCTGAACGAGGTTGTGATTGCACGTCTTGGCTTTGCAAACTCGTGTGAAATCAGCGAGGAGAATAAATCTGTCGAGGAGAAGCTCAGAAAGAGATATCTTAATCCTCAAGTCAATATCTGCTGTTTTCAACATGTATAAGTAGTGTCCATGTAGGAAAAACCTTCAATTGTTGACAATATCAACTGAAATATGATGTGATAAAGAGTTTAAAATGGCAACACATAAGAAGATGTCTGCCTTCACAAAGCATTAAAGGTCCCATATTGTTTTTAAAAAAAAAGAAAGAAAAGAAATAGAGAGATTCCCATTCCTTTTTTGATTATAAAACAGGTCTATGTGCTATATAAATACTATGGACGTATCAAAACGCTCCATCCACAGAGAAATACACACAGCCCGTATTTAGAAACTGCTTTTAAACAAGTAGTCAGAACTTTTGTGAAGTTGTGATGTCACAACTATACTATACAGGTAGAAAGTGCAGCTACAGTGCCGTTACAGTCATGCCCCGGCTGCAATGACGGTACAGAGACGCCAAGAACGCAGATATGGAAGACCCAGAAACGCTGACCAATCAGAGCAGACTGGGCTTTTTCAGGAGGGGGGGGGCTTAACGAGACAGGCGCTAAAACGGAGCGTTTCAGACAGAGAGTGAATACAGGTATATTCATACAGACAGTATGAGAAAAATAACATGTTTGTTGAACATTAAAGCATGTAAACATGTTCTAGTAGAAACCCAAAATGCAAGCATGAAACCTGAAAATGAGCATATGAGACCACGCAGTAACTATGAAACATCTTCTCCTCCTCGCAGTAAGCGTGCGGTCCTGGTTCTCCAGAACGAGCCGGGCTACGGCGGCCAGCGTCGCTCCTTCACCACAGAAGATGAAGCCTGGAAATCCTTTCTGGAGAACCCGCTGACGGCTGCCACCAAGGCCATGATGAGCATAAACGGAGACGAGGACAGCGCCGCAGCTCTCGGCCTGCTCTACGACTACTATAAGGTAACGGGAAAAGCTTAGAAATGACCGAAACACTGCTCCAACTTTCTGAGCTCTTTCGTCATGAATTCGCAGTTGGATCTGGAAGCAATCAAAAGTGCAAAATCTTATGTCAGGGGATTAGTTACCAAATCCTTGCAGGCTTTATATGATGTTTCTCCATAATGACATCCGACCGTGAGGCAGCATCTGTGAGGCAGAGCCACAGAGCATGTAACTGATCCACAGACGGCAGGATGACCCGGCTTGTTGGATGTGATGTGGTCAGACGCTGAGCGGCTGTGTTTACCCTCCCATACAGGTGCCCAGGGAAAAGAGAACAATAACCCAGAGCAAGCCAGAAGCCCTCGTCTGTGATGTGGATCCCAACAAAAGGTAAGCGGCAGCCCTCACCTAATACCACTCTCCTTTAAAAATAAAAAGCACGAAAAGCAGAGGGGAACCACGGCATGGAGGGAACGGAGGGATTCAGGCTCTTTCACACTCTCTGAGTTTTGTGTGTATATTTGGATATATATGAGATGCAGGCAGGAGGAAGCAATGTGCTGCTGTGGATGGGGGGAAGCAGCTAAATGTATTTTATCCACCTTAAAAGAAGGAGCACATTTAAAAAAAATCAATACCAGTTTAAGCTTTATTTAGAATCATAACTTTTCCTTGCCACCAGAAGCCTTTATATCGCTCTGGTCAAAGCCACCAGACTCCTTTTGAATAAAACAGTAATTTTACCTCACACAACACAGGAGTTGCTGGTCAACCGATGCCTCGATCGTTAGTTTTCCTAACCCTTTTAAAACACCAAAGTCAAACAAACTAACCAATCGAAGCAACGGTAGACCAGCAACTCCCGCAACAGCTTCAGTTCCCCCTGCATCAACTAAAACAAGCTTAAAGCGGGGAAAATATTCTAAATATAGCGTACACTTGAACGGATATTGATTTTTTTTAGCTGTGTGGCCCCGCCACAGCAGTACATTGCTTAGCTTCTGTGCCTGTCGTCCTGTCTGCTTCTCCAAACTGCCGACCGCCATCTACTGTACACCGACTACAACCCCACTTCAAAACATCTGGACGATCCATTTAATGTTTTTTTAGAATATATCGGTCCTGAATGAGTATAGTGCTTATGTCAGGGTATGTGAATGTTTTTAGAAGTTAGTTTTGACTGATAGGACTGATTTTTTTTACCAGACAAAAACAATATGCCGGATAACACATTAAATCCAATGCTACATGTGTGCTGTCTTTTTGTTGTTGCAGACACCAGATCCAGGCCGGACACTCCATAGCTCCACATCAGGAAGGCGGTATGGAGAGCAGGAT
>JAOVVB010221860.1:0-10542 GCA_028570985.1 Heterobranchus longifilis
GACAGTCCCCAGGAAGCGGAAGGACTCCACAATGTCCACTGTGGAGTCACACAGAGTGATGGGGGTGGGTGGGGCTGTGCTCTTCCTGAAATCAACAACCATCTCCACTGTTTTTATTTTTATTGAAGTATGTTGTTTAAAAATACCCCCAAAATGCATAGCACAGTCTCTTTTTGCAAAAAAAGTTTTGTGTGTTGCCAAAAAACTCCCAAAAACGCCATACTATAGCATGTGTTTTTGTGACTTTTTTCGACATACTATACTGACATTTTTGTCACTTTTTTTCGACATACTATACTATGACATACTTCGACATGCTATACTGACTTTTTTTGACATACTGTACTATGACATTTTTGTCACTTTCCAACATGCTATACTATGACTTGTTTCAACAAACTATACTATGACATTTGTTTCACTTTTTTCGACATGCTAAACTGTGACTTTTTTCAATTTTTTTGACATACTATGACATTTTTTCACCTTTTAACGACAGCTATACTATGCCCTTTTTCGACATACCATACTATGACATTTTTTCCCCCTCTTTCAACATGCAATAATGTGACTTTTTTCGACATACTATACATAAAACGCATTGTGAATTCTGAATGAAAATGGATCACAAGAATTTGTATTCTCACTTCCTTGTCAGGGCTTCCATACCTGAAAGAATTACATTTTTGTTGAAATATTCATTGCATAATTCACAGAAGACATGGATTTGCATGTCTTTTGAAGCTTTTAGTCAGTGTGATGTTTACCTGCTTTCTGCTTTTGTAGGGAAAGACCTGTTCGGTGCTGAACCGTTTGATCCGTTCACCTGCGGCTCAGCTGACTTCCCTCCAGATATCCAGTCAAAGCTGGATGAGATGCAGGTGAGTGAACATTGTGTTTGAAAGGACTGCATGGCTTTGTGCGTCATGTGCGATGCCTCGGCGCTGTGTGCCGCTGCTGGATCATTTCTGGAGAATTTGGTCCCGTAACCACACTTTTTATTACAATTAATAATGTTAGAATAGATCTAGTTTGAAAAACTGTTTTGCATAGAGCAGTAAAACAAACACTTAGATTATCACATTCTGTTTGTTATGGAAAAAGCTGAGCACAATACGATTTGATTAGAAATCTTATTGTTTTATTAGAAATCTTATTGTCCAGCGGTGAATATGACTCACTTCTTTATTGAAACATGAAAGCACTTACACATTTATTTCAAAATGTATTCATAAAAAGTATTTTGTGTATAATTTAGTTCTGTTTTCATGTTCCTTTGTGCATTTCAATGGAGTGAAAACAACTGAAATTGTTCTCATCACAGTGGAACACTATTACATAAATGAACAGCTTAACATTTGATTCACTATTCAGAAAGAACACATAAATGTGTTTCTGTTTTACAGTGTAATAACCTCCCAATCATGTTAATGTTTATAGTTTAAAGTATGGCATTTTATTTAGCAGCATGTTGCCAGCAGGAGGCAATGTTGCACTGGCACACTCGCTTTCGTGCACTTAACCTTTTTTTCCTTCAATGTCTTCCTCTTTTAACTATTAACAACTGAATTTCCCTCTTGTCTTTTCCACTTGTAGCGTCAGAGATGGTTTGTACTCTTTTACTCTGCTTCTGTGACTGTGGTCGTGTCCCGCATGCTCTCGCACACCGCGTGATGTAATCGACCTCGTTCGTCATTCCCTCAGTAGATATTCAGTATTTTGTGCTCGGGCATTAATGTGTTTAATTAGCAGTTTGTTTTTCTCAGCTCTCTCGCGCTGTACAGTAGTTAATGAGCTGCTCGTGTCTCAGACATTAATTAATGTGAGCAAAGACATTTTTTTTATCATCGAAGATGTTGATTTTCAGCCAATCGATGTCACATTTAATAAATCATAATGCAGCTATATTAGAGAGCACATTAAAACAATTACAAGTACATTTTTACCCACAGATGCATTACTGATCGGGCCTACTGGGCACAGGGCCAGTGCTGTTGAAAAAAATTTAAAAAACACAAAACAATCACAGTTAAATGACCACAAACATACACAAATCAACTACAAGCAACCCAAAATGACTACACAAAGAGACAAAAAAGGACTACAGAGATGCAAAACGACCACAAAGAGAAGCTTGTTGACTGAAAATAGAAACAAAAATGAACACGTGATTACAGATGACCACAAAATGACTACAAAAAGATGCAAAACGACTAGAAATGGATGCAAAACCACCACAAAAACATGCAAAACAACTAAAGGTAGATGCAAAACAATCACAGAGATGACCACAAGGAGGTGCAAAAGGACCAGACACCAAACAGACACATAGAAACATAAAATAGATGCAAAGCGAACACAAGGAGAGACAAAATGACCAAAAAGAGATCCAAAATTACTACTAAAAATAGATGCAAAACAATCAGAAAGAAACACAAAATAACTAGAAATAGATGTGAAACGACCAAAAGTAGATGCAAAACAATCACAGAGATGCAAAGTGAATTCAAAGACGCACTAAACAATCACAAAATGATCACAAAGAGACACAAAATGACTAAAAATAAATGCAAAACCACCACAAAAAGATGCAAAACGACTAAAAATAGATGCAAATACTCACCAACTCTTTTGAGTTCGGGTGTCTTGTTCGTGTAGACAGGGTTGGGGGCCTTTTGCAGGTCTGTGCCCAGGGGCCCATTGTCCCATAATCTGTCCATGTTTTCACCAGATATTTGCAGTCCGCAAAAAAAAACAACAAATAGCTTTTGGATTTTTCATCTTATACAACAGTGCTTCTCTAGCTGCATGCCTTGTTGTTTCTGCAAAGTTTATGGTCTTACACATAACGCATGGCCAAGCATGACGGAACAACAGTGTTGTAATCTCTGTTTTGTTTCAGCATTTCATTCTCTTTCGCCCCTTGGAGCTTTATAGAAATCAAACATTACTCCAACCTCTTGTTTATCTCCTGAATTGGGACATGTACTGTAAATCTCACAGAGAGCGTACGTGTGTGTGCGTGGTCACTGAGCGTCACAGCTATTCCCTGGCTTTTCTTCCAGGAGGGGTTCAAAATGGGACTAACCTTAGAGGGCACCGTCTTCTCTCTGGACCCACTAGACAGCCGCTGCTGATGCCAAGAAGATGCTCTTTGTCGCGTACTTTTAACTCGTTTGTATGAAGAAGTGCCAAAATTCACTCCACGGTCGAGTCAAGATGTCACACTTTTCATCTTGAGGTTTATATGCATTTGCATTTAGATGGGTTGTTTTTTTTTTTTTGTTGTTTTTTCAATATTTCAAGGTAAATTCAGATCCATTATACAAAAGAACTATTTTTGTAAAAAAGAAGAAAAAAAAGTACTTTTGCTTGCACAGGCAATGAGAGATGTAAATAGTTGAATATGTCCAATGGTACACTCTGTGGCAGAATTTTCATATGAGTTTGTGTGTATGCACCATTTGAATTCTGTATTGTTAACACATTCCTGTTTGTATGCCAAACACAAGCTGGCGAAGAAAATAAATGGAATCTGTATCATTAACACAAGCTTGCCCGTAACACCACATAGCTTATTTTACTCAACATTAAGTCACGCATTATGTAGTTAATTAATCCAGTCTGCTATGTTTTGGCTTACGCATATTTCCACCATTTGTCTTCAGCAGTCTGTTTTTTTTGTTTGTTTGTTTTTTGAGTTGCCATTTCAGTATTTGCTTAATATTTTTACTTAATTTTAGTCTCCTCTTTTCTTGCACCAGAAGGCACTTTTTGGACAGCCTCTGTCCATATACAGTACTATTCAATTATTTTACTTTTGGTTGCATTGACTTTGCTGTTACAGATATTAAAGAAAATCTTAATGCAAAAAATGTTACTCATTGATTCTATCATTCAATGATATTTTTGTGACTTTGTTTAGCTGTTGTCTCTTCAATTCAAAGATTGTATTATTAGCCACGTTGCCAGAATGTCTCTATGGATGGAATTGTTGGTCGATTGACGATGAACCCTACTGATGTTGGTGATATAACAATTGGATGTATTTCGATGAAATTTTGTATGTTCCCTGCAGGATGAATTGTAATAATGTTATCCCCTTGACTTGCCATGTTAAGGTAAAATCTGTATTTATCCAATACTTTGGTTCATGATCAAAATACCTGAAAAACTGACAAACAAGTGTTAGCCTGCTAGCACGCAAAATGAAGATGGTAACCATGGTAAACATTACACGACTAATGGCATTCTCAAGTTCTCGTTCCTTGTGTTTAGTGCTTATTAGCTAATGTTAGCATGCTAACACTAAACTAAGATGGGGAACCAGGTGATAACCTGCCAGACATCAGCATGTTAGCATGTTGACATTAGCATTCAGCTAAATGCATTCCCCTCTTGGTGCCTCCATGTTCGAAAGAAACAGCAAAAGTGCCCTTTTATGGTAGATAACACATGATGAAGTACCCTCTAGGGTGCCCTACCAGTGGAGAAATGTGATAAAGTGCCCATTTTAAAGTGCCATTCAAGTAGAGAAAATGTTTTAAAGTGACCTGTAGGATGCCTTGGCAGTGTCGAAAACAAGATGCAGTGCCCTTCCAGTGGAGAAAACGAGATGCAGTGCCTTTCCAGTGGAGAAAATTAGATGCACTGTAGGGTCCCCTTCCAGTGGAGAAAATGGGATGCAGGGCCATGTAGGGAGCCCTGCCAATGGAGAAAATGAGATACAGTGCCCTTCCAGTGGAGAAAATGGGATGCAGTGCCATCTAGGGTGCCCTGCCAATGGAGAAAAGAAGATACAGTGCCATCTAGGGTGCCCTGCCAATGGAGAAAACGAGATGCAGTGCACTGTTGGGTGCCCGTCCAGTGGAAAAAATGGGATGCAGTGCCATGTAGGGTGCCCTTCCAGTGGAGAAAACAAGATGCAGTGCCATCTAGGGTGCCCTGCCAATGGAGAAAATGAGATGTAGTGCCTTTCCAGTGGAGAAAATGATATGCACTGATGCAGTGTCCTTCCAGTGGAGAAAATGAGATGCAGTGTACTGTAGGGTGCCCTTCCAGTGGAGAAAATGAGATGAAGTGCCTTTCCAGTGGAGAACACGAGATGCAGTGCCCTGTTGGGTTCCCTTCCAGTGGAGAAAATGGGATGCAGTGGCATGTAGGGTTCCCTTCCAGTGGAGGAAACGAGATGCAGTGCACTGTGGGGTTCCCTGCCAGTGGAGAAAATTAGGTATGGTGCCCTGCCAGTGGAGAAAATGAGATGCAGTGCCCTTCCAGTGGAAATAACAAGATGCAGTGAACTGTAGAGTTCCCGTCCAGTGGAGAAAATGAGATGCAGTGCACTGTAGGCTGCCCTTCCAGTGGATAAAATGGGATGCAGTGCACTGTAGGGTGCCCTTCCAGTGGAGAAAATGAGATGCAATGCCCTTCCAGTGGATAAAACGGGATGCAGTGAACTGTTGGGTTCCTTCCAGTGGAGAAAATGGGATGCAGTGCCAGGGTGCCCTTCCAGTGGAGAAAACAAAATGCAGTGCCGTTCCAGTGGAAATAACAAGATGCAGTGACCTGTATGGTTCCCTGCCAGTGGAGAAAATTAGGTGTGGTTCCCTTCCAGTGGAGAAAACAAAATGCTGTGCCCTTGCAGTGGAGGAAACAATATGCAGTGCACTGTAGGGTTCCCTGCCAGTGGAGAAAACAAGATGTGGTGTCCTTCCAGTGGAGAAAATTAGATGCAGTGCCATCTAGGGTGCCCTGCCAGTGGAGAACATCAGATGCCGTGCCCTTCCACTGGAGAAAACAAGATACCGTGAACTGCAGGGTGCCCTTCCAGTGGAGAAAATGAGATGCAGTGCCCTTCCAGTGGAGAAAACCAGATGCAGTGCCATCTAGGGTTCCCTGCCAGTGGAGAAAATTAGATACAGTGCCCTTCCAGTGGAGAAAACGAGATGCAGTGCACTGTAGGGTTCCCTTACAATGGAGAAAATGGGATGCAGTGTACTGTAGGGTGCCCTTCCAGTGTAGAAAACAAGATGCAGTGCCCTTCCAGTGGAGAAAACCAGATGCAGTGCCATTCCAGTGGAGAAAATTAGATGCAGTGCACTGTAGGGTGCCCTGCCAGTGGATAAAACAAGACGCAGTGCCCTCTAGGGTGCCCTTCCAATGGAGAAAATGTGATAAAGTGCCCTCTAGTGTGCCCTTCCAGTGGAGAAAATGAGTGTCCCTATGGAAGATAAAACATGGTAAAATATATCATCATAAATGTCATTAAAGTCATAGTATGGTGCCCGTCCAATGGAGAGAACCAGATGCAGCGCACTAATGGGTGCCCTACATGCTAGAAAATGTTTTTTCGCCCCTGCCCCTCAATCAGCCTGAGTTGGCCACTAAGCCATACAGTACTACCAGGACTGTAGACTCCTAGTCACTTGCTGTAGATAGTTGTGTGATTTGAAATGTTGTGTAAGTCATCCCATTTTCTTACCTTCATCTCTATTTTTCTGTGTTCTTTGCCTCTTGAGGCTGAAATTATTTTATTACGGTACAAAGCTTTTAAAGGCCCAAATGAACTCTTCTCAAACAAGAACAGGCAGAAGTATTTTCAATATTTATTTTCAAGGATGAAACGCATCAGCTTTCAGTGTGGAAAGCCCCTTCCTCCTCCTCTCTGCCTCTAGGGTGTTAGCAGGCAGTCAGCCTCAAGCAAAAGTTACAAATCTATAATAAATATACTCAAATATGAACCAGATGGTCACAATATAATTACTTGAAGGCACATTCATGAAAATTTAAAACAAACAGCTTACATTTAGAAACAACTGAACATTATGTTAAATACAAAAATGTTTTTTTAAACTACAAAATATGTCTAAGAAATGAGTTTGTGTGCAAAATGACAAGCATAAAGGACCTAACTATACCTGAATCAATATGACAAGAGCTTGGGGGGATTAACAAGCAGTTTGTTTAATTTGTTGCATAGCAAGAAATACAAAGCAAACAGGCATTCACAGCCACCTTATTCTATAAAACTGATTATAAAAAGAGCATATAAGTCCAGGATACTGAAAAAAAGGGGGAACTGACATGCATAAAAAATAGAATATTCTGTGCTACCTTTTACTGTATGATATTGAAATTGAAGGGGGGAAAAAAAGTTACAAATCACCACACACCACTCACATGACACCTCATTCGTCTCTCCGTCGTTGACAGAAAGATCTTTATTTGTATCCCCAACACCCTGCCCTGTACCGCGCAGCCGGGAGAAGTGCACAAGGATCACACTACTTACAAAACAGCACCTGTGAAAAAGAAGATTTACATGTAGCGTCATCGTTTCTCAGTTTTCGGTGACGAGGTAGCTAACACTGAGGAAATCGACAGTCTTAATGTGTCTTTAATGTTCTACGTGGTCGGTACAGAGTTTAAAATACAGACATTGGTTCATCAAACCATCATTGTCTCGAGAAAATACCTGCGCCGGCGAATGCGTCATCGGCTGTATTCGTTTCCTCAATAGCACCACAATGTTGTTGTATATGCAAAAATTTCAAACAAAAAAATCAATAGACAAATGTGTAACAAATAGTAGTGGAGGGACATTTAATGTAGCTTCAGTGGGATTTCTCTAAAAATGAAGCTTCATGAAGCATTTTTCTTTATTTTCTGAGCCCACTGGATGGTGCTCTCTGTTCAATAAAGGGTTGAAACTAGTGATGTCCAAATGAAGCTTCATGAAGCATTAGATGTATTTGTTGACCCCACTAGATGGCGCGCTTGGTTTAAAGAAAAAGGTTCAAGAATCTTAATTGTGTGCTTTCAACCTTTTGTTGAACAGAGTGCCATTTAGTCGGCTCAGAAAATAAAGAAAATGCTTCATGAAGCTTCATTTGGCCGTCACTAGTTAAAAGCACACTGAATTGCCATTCACTGAGCCTTTTTTCTTTAAACCAAGAGCACCATCTAGTGGGGTCAACAAATACAACTAATGGTTCATGAAGCTTCATTTGGACAGCTCTAGATTTCTCCGGGCCTATCAACAGCAGTTATAATTACCTTTTTTTTTTTTTAAAGCTTTCATATTCATAAATCTTTGGCAATGTTTTGTGAAATAAAACTATCTTTGGACCACCATAGTGAGCCTCGAAATGCATCACGCTTGGAGTCAAACATACACAAGAAGACAGAGGAATGATTCTGATTTTTTTACCAATTTCTTTAAATTCCAAACATTCATTCTAACTTACAAATCTTCGATGTCTTGAACTGGGTTGAAAGGCACAATAAATATCTTGCCACAGGCCAGGGCCAGAATAGTCCTCAGTACTCGTATGTACAATGTGGCTGATCGCGTCAGCTGTCAGTTCAATAGTCTCAGGTTTCTCCTTGACGCATTAATCCCCGCTGACGATTTTACAAGAAGCAAACAGACCCGATGTCGATGCCGAACTCTTGATCTGGGCCGCCAATGTCCACAGGAGCTATATCCACAATAGGAAGTCTTGCCGTTTTCTGTGTCCTGTACTCAAACACTGTCTTGCCCCAGTTGCCATTTGCTTGCTGTAAAAAAAACCAAAAAAAACAATTAACTGAATTGACACATTGTTGATTTTGGTCATTTCATAAGTAGCATGTTCCTGCAATAGAGGAGGTTGCAGTTTCAGGACCGCATTTCTAGGACCCTAGTTTTTTCACGACAGTGCCACCTTCCAAATTGGATAGAAGGACCACATTTCTAGGATACATGGAAAGATGCGTTAAAAGTAATTATGATGTCTTGAATTGGACAGCAAAGTTAACGTTATCTAGCTGAAGTGTGAGTAGAACTACAAACAATCAACTGTATTGTATTGTTTTTTTATCGCCATCGCAATATCATCTTTCACAATGAACACATTGCAAAAGACACTCAGGGATTTTTTTAGTTAGTTGATCGGTAGAAAACTGCTCTTTAAAATTTAATTTTTAAATGGTGCCTTTTCTGTTCAGTTCAATGTTCAATTTGTTCAATGAAATGTCAGAAATAACTTGCTTTCAGTTTTTTTTTTTTTTTTAATTCAAAAAGAAATTTGTTGTGTTTTAGCTGAATACTGAAAGCAGCAGAAAGGCAGAACTGATATGACATATGCAATATTATACCGCAATATTGAACAACGTTATCGCATATTGAATATTTTCCTCATATTGTGCAGCCCTAATTGCTGCAAAGTTGCTGTCAGTTGCTGTAATTGCTGTCAGCCTTTTTGTTTAATGAAACCATACCACAATTTTGGCAAGTCCAACTAGGTGTCTTATATTAATTGTGGACTAAATTACTGTGATAATTAATTCTAGCCAGTACATTAATTAACATCGTCAGTGACTTCTTAAAATGAGAGCGTCATTTGACAACAGAACGGATGAGGTGCAGAACAAATGGAAACAGAAATAACCCTTTCAAAATAGAATTTCAGAATAAAAGTCTCTGAACCCAATTGTCTCCAAATGTGAAGAATAAATTCACAACAGTATATATTTTTAAATTCACGACGGGCCATTTAAAAACTGGGCCTGCTAACCGTAGTTTGGCCACCCCAGGTCTATGGTATTTTGACAAAAAGTAGTATTTGGGTGGAATACTGCCTTGGTTGCACTGTTGTGAAAAAAACTAGGGTCCTAGAAATGCGGTCCTGAGACTGCAGCCTCAGGAACATAATATAGCATTTCATGGGATTTGTTAAGAAAAAGACTTTCTCTGGAATCGGAATCGAGAATCGATAAGAACCGGAATTGATAAAATTGAAATGATACCCATCCCTATCTTCGATACAGTTAATAATGAATGAATAGCCAGTGTAGAAATGTGTGGACTTACTGAGCAGGAGTCCTCCACCACTGTGTATCTGAAGCGGTTGTTTCCCTCTGCTTTGAGCTCCAGATCGTTGGAGCCCTTGAGGATCACAGCTTTCTTAAAGTTGCCGTTCTTCTCGTCCTTGTAGCCCACAGAGTTCTTGCAGTGGTAGGTGATGGTCTGAGAGGCCTCTTTGGAGAGCAGGCGGATGAAAGTCATCTGGACCGTGACCGAGTTTGCCGGCTGATCTTTGTTGCCGTACGTGAACTGGAGAAACAAATAAAGCAATCAATACAGGCCGTCACTAAAAATTAGGGACAGGCGATACCAAACGTTTTCAATTCGATACAGTATCAGCACTTTTTGTTACAAATTCACAGATACTTTTCATTTTTTAAATACACATACCAGCCATTACTAACACATTACCAAAACAAATGAGTACAATTAAATATAAATGTTTATCAATAAGTGTAAAAACATAGAGAAATACTATGATGAAATTATACATTAATCAATCAACCAACCAATTAATCAATTACTCAATTAATCAATGATTGAATCAATTAATCAATCACTTAATCAATTAACCAATCAATTAATACATTAATCAATCACTCAATCACTTAAACACTTAATCAATTAATCAATGAATAAAGCAATAAATAAATAAAGCAATTAACCAATTAATTAATCAATTAAAAAAATGCATC
>JAOVVB010221871.1:0-10541 GCA_028570985.1 Heterobranchus longifilis
AAGGAACAAATACAGGAACACACAGGATGCAGCCAAATATGATGTAACACTTTAACTGCTGCTGAAAATGACTGAATAAACTGGGATAATATTCTTTAATCCTGTACTTTCCTGACTTCAGGCGAGTCACATGTTAAGGAATTGAATACGCTTCTACGAAGAGGAACCATTACTCCAGCAGGAGCGTCGGTGCCTGGGGAGGCTGTTCAACCAAGCATCGCATTACAGTAAAGCAACTTGACAGAAAACAGATGCCGTGTGGTGGGTTGCAGAGGGTTGTGATGTGTTGTGTTGCGTCGTCCGCATAGTGTGCTCCAGATGGCATAGAAACCTGAACACCAGCTCAGCTTCAAGTGAGCGTCCAAATTTCGACAATTAACCTCCCGCTGCGGGCCAACGAGCCCAAATCTTAAAGTTTACGTTAGCTTGTCCATCACAGGTGTCGAACCCTGACCTCGTTTTACGAGACCCTCCATGGCGCCCTGCGGATTTCCATATGATCTGGGATCATCTGCAATGTTTCGGCTCTCTCAGGAGGTCCAATCGTACTAAAAATAAACGTGTTAGTGAGCGCCGCTCGCTGTAGCACACAGACAGATGTTTGTGGGATATGTGACTCACATTACACCCGTTTCATCACCACGCTGCTGATGAAACCGCGCGGTATAAATGAAATAATCAACATGGCGCCTGGGGGAGAATCGGGCTTTTACATCTTTAAAAGGAGCTAGCGGGAAAAAAAACAATGTGGAGATTAGTGTAGGTGTCGTAATGCTTCAGAGGAACAAAAGTGAAAGCCCCTAGTGCCTGTAATTACTGCCGATTTCAGCGTATTACACAACAGCTGTCTTGTGTGGAGGAGAAAACTAATCACGCCATAATAAGAGAGATGCTAGGAAATCAAACAAAGCCAAAATTTATGTAATACCACACTGAGCACGAGGAGAGTCCTTTTCTTTTCATTTTTCTGATTAGGATTTAGCATTCACTAAGGGAAACTTGTGTTTAAAAGTAAAGTATCCATGGATGTGTGAAAATAATGATCTAGCAGTATCTCTATACCACGGGTATGCCTCATTAACAATGACATGATGTACAGTATAAATCTACACAAATATGCAAGATTTAACACACACACACACACACACACGTCCTTCTGCAATCCACAACAACTTGCCCGCTAGGTATAAGATAAAATAAGACTTTATTAATCCTGGAGGAGTTTTTTTGTGCCAGACGCTGCTCCAAGAGCAAAGAAAGTAAGAAATAATACACACAATGAAATGAAGTAATAAATAAAGTCTAATAAAAATACAAAGTCCACAAACTGGACATGAGATAGACAAAAGTAGAATGCCACAACTGATAGCCTTAAGAATACCAGAAACCAGATGTGGAAAATGATGTAGAATTTACATTCCAGCAATGACGAGTGATATTGTGCATGATATCGCTAAATGATATTTCACATGATATAAAAACGATAACGAGCATTAATGTTCAATGGAAAAGCACAGAAATAAATAAGAAGTAAAAAAGTAAAAAGAAAAAACAAACACAACAACACGGAACAGCTCTGGCAGGCAGCCGTCCGAGGCAGTGGCACAAGTGCAAGTGCTAACAAAGCTAGCATGATTTTATAGCTTTTTAATTTAACAACATCCAATAATGTGAAAAAATAAAAAAGCCTCATCATAACAGCAATAATTTTGTACATCACTAAAATGAGCTGTTACAGTAGCTAGCCTGTTGCTAGTTTAGCAAACAGGTTTAGCCTTTCTAATACCCATACTGCAAAAACGATGTTAGCGAGTGAAATATTCTTTAATTTAGCCAAACCTATCTATAATTCCTTAAAATAAAGATTACAACAAACCAAATATAAGATTATTAAGCGTATTTCTTTTTTATTTTTTTTGTTGACATGTTTATTTAGTATTGGCAGGATAAATGTACAATGTGCTTTCCAGAAGTACAATCACTTAGCAGCAAGTCTTTAAGGTATCGTGACATGAATTTCACTTCAGAATACAGAAGCAACTTATAAACAATAATAACAAATACATAAATAAAAGGATAAGTAAATAAACACTAACACTAACTAATTAAAAAATTAGTTAAATAAAATAATAATATAATAACATCTACAGGCATTAATATTGGTGTCTGAATAGTCCCAAAACTCAACAGTCACATCCTCTGTAAAAGCACACCTACACACAAAAAGGAGACATTTCCCCAAATCCAGTAACATAGTACTATAATAAAGGCATGTCATTTAGAACAACCATACACACACAAAAAAGAAAAAAAAGAAGGAAAGAAAAACCCCAAGGAAAAAAAAAAACCCCGAATGAACCAAGGCCATTCTTTATGAATTTTTGGGGGAATCTGACCTCCCCAAAACCCTAATTAACACACAGAACCATTTTCCTCACATCTGGAGACAAGTGACCTATAAAAGGGGACCATATATTCTGAAAGCTATTTATATTACCCCTAAGCACAGCCTCTCATGAGGCAATTAAGCGTATTTCTAGTCAAATGTTGCTAAAATTGCAAGTGAAAAATGTAGAAAAACGAAATAAATTCCTAAAAACTAGCAAAATTTTATGCACATTTTTCGCTCACAATTTTAGCAGTGAGATGCTTAATAAAGAGATGAAGCCTGTTTGGTCCCCTGACAGCAGCCCTACCAGGACAAAGATTCACTACTAATGAAGAAGTGAAGACAGCGGTGCATTCGTGGCCCAAAACATTTTTTAATGAGGGAACACGAGAGCTTGTTGTCAGATGGACAAAGTCTATTCGAAAGCAAGGAGATTATGTTAAAAAAACGATGGATTTGTCTTTTCTAAAAGTGAATTAAAACAGATTCCACAGGCAGAGTGCGGATTATTTTTGACTCACCCTTATATGTTCAAGAATTTTCACTTGCTAAGACATGTGATGTTTTTGCAGGGTGTCCCAGTAAAATCTCAAATTCGAGTTTTAACAAGCTCCTACTGTATATTTATCAGTGGATTAATTTAGATTTTCAATTACAGGAAGAATTCGTCTTTTTAATCCATAAAGCACAAGCTGAGGCAATCCGTATGATCCGAGTCGTTACACGGATCGGGACCAAAAAACAAGAATCATGATTGATGTACGATACTGTACCATGACAGGACTAAAGAAAGATTTATAAATAATACTGTAGGTATAATCTTATTTCGACTGTAATCGGACATCAGAAAATTCTTCAGTGTGTATACCACATTAGCAGGTTTTACACATGCAAAAAAACAAACAAACCCAAAAACCATGTGATTTGAGTAACATAGAGCTTTATGTCTAGCAATGCCCCTGGCACATTCACTTTAATCATTTTGCAAATCTACTGAATCTGCTCAAGGAGAGAGAAAACCAATAAAATCTCCACAAATCTAGTCATAAAATACTGCCATGTTCACTCTTGTCTCAGATTTTTTGCTAAATCTGCATCCTGTTCGATGTTTTCGGGCTGAGAGCTTTTCTTTAGAGGACTATAAATGATGCCGTGTCTATATGTGTGTGTGTGTGTGTGTGTGGATTGGCTTTTCCACAGTCTGCCAGGAATAAGAGCTGTGTGGTTAATATGATATATATGTACATATTTTACTGGCTCATACATAAAACAATCGTCTAGAAACAAGAAATAATAATAATAATAAAAAATTAATAAAAATCCACACCACATAGCACAGATACACGTCAGATTTGTCGAAGTCAGTGATTTATCTGGATCTTAAGAAAACCTTTTTATGGATTTTCTCAGGCACATAAAGAGCTTACGGTGAAGTTTATCAATACGCCTGATCCATAATTCATGAATTGTTATAAAAGGAGAACTACCTCGTCGTTATATCACTTACACAGACAGCGCTTTGATGCTCGTACAAAAGGATGCTGTGATGTTCGTACAAAGGGATGAGTCTGCAGCCAAGGCTGAACCTGGCCTCATCTGGGGCAGAGAAAATAATCAGAGCTTTGCTTTCACTTCGAAATGGTAATGGTAGCGTAGTGATTAAGGTATTGGTCCCTTGGGATCTGGAAGGTCATGTGTTTAAATCCCACAACCACAAGAAAGACCCTCAATGGCTCAGGGGTATACTGTCTCAATAGGTCACTTTGGACAAAAGCATCAGTTGTGGATCAATTGCACAGCACTATACCTCATGTTTATGTGTGCAGGTTTGCTAAATGGTAGGCACTACAGTTTTGTATTATTAAAAAAAAAATATATATATATATATATATATATATTACAAATATACAGTATATTTGTCAACAAATCGTGCTTTCTGGATGTTCTCAATGCAAGGCACCACAACGTTTGCTTTTTATACACCAATAGTCATAACAACACTAGCCCTGAGATCACCAAACTTGAAACAGGAGGCAATCTGACACACTGAAGATTTATATTTACATTCCAACAACTGGCAGACGCCCTTATTCAGAGTTACTTACATTTTTATCTCATTATACATCTGAGCAGTTGAGGATTAAGGGCCTTGCTCAAGGGCCCAACAGTGGCAAATTGGTGGTTGTGGGGTTTGAACCTGGGACCTTCTGATCAATAGTCCAATGCTGTAACCACGGAGCTACCCCTGCCCAAACCAATCACATTTCCCAGCATACAGCACTCCGTACCTGAAATTGAGCACACCATGGTTCCACTGTTTCCATGAGGCACTATGTGGACCGTCCCCATGACTAAAAGCTACGTTCAGATTTTCAGGCAACGTTACAAAAAACAAAATACAAAAAAGACAATTGTGAAAAATACCAACTATTTACCAATAAGTTACTTTATCCATCCATCCATCCATCCATCCAGCAACCTCTGAAGTCCAACCAGGGATCGTGGAGACTAATGGTGACCAACGTATTTATTCCAATTTTTACAACTGTGGTAGGACCTCTGGTCAACACACACACATTATGAGCAATTTGGGAACGTCAATTAGCCTAATCTGCATGTCTTCGAACTGTGGGAGGAAACTGAAGTACCTGGAAGAAACCCACCTTGGAGGTGCAAGCAACAGTGCTAACACTACACTACCAATACCGCCCAACAAGTTACTGTTGATCCGTTAACATACTGTACAGGTTGCAAGTGCAGTTGTGGGAAATACTTATTCCGGTGATTTTTAAAGAGATCTCGATTTGAAGAGTGATGTCTTTTTTTCTTCAGCCCACAAATTTTAATCAAATAGTACGGTTTGTTTATGCATAGACAACATGTTCCCACCTTCTGTCCCCAGCATTCTTGAGATCTGCCTGAACTGATTTGTAAGAAGAAGGCTGAGGTGTTAGGATACATCTTAACCATTAGACAGAGTTGTGGTCATGTAGATTAGACGAGAGTCAGTAGTAAGAAGTCTGACTTGTGTGTGATTGTACTAAGGCACACCTGATAGGTTGGTATTAGGTTTTTGAAAGTTAGAATTACTTTGTCATTTACATTTAGGCATTTGGCAAATGCTCTTATCCAGAGCAACTTACATGTTTATCTCATGACACATCTGAGCAGTTGAGGGTTAAGGGCCATGCTCAAGGGCCCAACAGGGACAAGGGGAGGTTCAGGGTATTTGAACCCGGGACCTTCTGAACCATAGTCCAATGCCCTAACCACTGAGTTAACCCTGACCACAAACTATTCGTTACCAACCAAATGAGGATGGGTTCCCTGCTGAATCTGGTTCCTCTTAAGGTTCCTTCCTCATTGGCATCTCAGGGAGTTTTCTTTGCCACATTTACCCTCAGCTTTCTCATAAGGGACACACTAATAGCTGTAGTCTATACATTTTTTTTGTACATGTTCTAATAAATGTTTAATGTTTAGATAATAAATTCTGTAAAACTGCTTTGCAACAGTGACCATTGTTAAAAGCGCTAAACAAATAAAATGGGATTGTATTGAACTTTGATTAAATGATGGGATCATGTTGCATAAATGCCCCTAACACAATGTTGCAAAAATTATTCAAAACAATATTAATACCAAACCGATGGCCTGAGAGGGGACTTAATCTTTGGTCACTGCAGTGAGAGGGCTATGTGTTCACCACTGGACCATGCTGTTGAGGCTAGTAAATGCAAATACTTAACAATGAGCACCACAAATACCATATTCCACCTGGGAACCTCTGTAGTCCAACTAGGAAAGACCAACGTAGAGACCAATGGTGATTGGTGTCCATTCTATTTATCCCGCTTTTTATGACCATGGTAGGAAACAGAAATTAAAAGAAAAGAATTAGAAACAGTATTGCATTACAACACTAAGAAACATGAGATAAACACGCTTTGTGTGGGAAACTTAATGGACCATGGATGTGGTCGGATGTGGTCGATGGGTTTGGGTCCTTCATTCAACATTATCTCAACATCATTTTATCAAAGTCATTCTAACTTTTAAAAACACCATTGTCTCGACAGTGGACATCATCGCAAGAGCGCTAAAACTATATTTCAATGTAGGGCGGGTTAGGGCTCCTGCTGGGAAGTGTAGCAGTGGGCATAACGGTGTGCACAAAGATACCAGTGCTAGAATAAACACAGCACAAGAATAAGGATTAATACACAAGATATAAGTGTTTGGTTTCGTGCTTATTAAAATTAAGGTACGAATTAAAAAATTTATATTCTTCCTAAGAATGACGGATTGGAGGGACGTAAAAAGCAGCGTCTCTGAGCAACAGAGCGATTGTCTTTGTCTTTCCTGTCACTTAAAAAATAAAAAGAAGGACCGTTCCTTATTGTATCCTGTATTAATCTTAGACACTGTTGTGCGATGAAGGTCTCCGGTCTAGTTATAGTGTCTTAGAAATAGATTGGAATGGATTGAATGAGCGGTGTCGTGATCTAGCAGAATTTGTCTTTCTTAGTCAGAGTTGATTGAACTCCTTAATAACTTGTAAATATTTTTATTATGTAATCCCTAATTAAGAAGTCTCTTTGATTTCCACACTCCATTAAAACCATTTTCTTTGTATTTTTAAGACAGATGGCTTTTTGTGTGTGTGTGTGCTGGCGCAGGTGTAATTTGCTGCTCTGGCCCTGACATATAGTTCATTTGATCGGGTCCATTAGAGCTTACTCTCGTGTGTTTTCCCTGAGTGTGGCCAGAAAGAACAGGGACACGGCTGTGCTAATGCGAGTGTCACAGGGTTGTGACATCAAATGGTTTGACAAGTCAAACCTGGACTTGTGATGAAATTTCTGGTGAACGAAGTCATAAAACAGATTCACGTTTACAGAAGACTTCAAGCACAGTACGGTGATGAGACTCTTTTGAACGCTTTAAAGAGCACCATACGTCCTTGAATGACGATCCCGTAGACATTCAGCGAGTGGAATGCCTGATCCTTGAAAATCAAAGAGACGCATCTGTGTGTGTGAACTGTACACACAATCACTCACCAGCACCACTTGCACGTTACAGGAACTCGGCTGGGAGTTATCGCCACGTCCCCCACACAGTCCTGACCTCACTCCAAGACATTTCCACATGTAAAGGAATTCCTGGGAGGCCAGTGTTCCAGACGTGAATCAGACACGCAGTCCGATCATGACTCTGGCGTACTGAGAAACCTTTCTATCTTGATTTGACTTGAACGTCCTGAGTACAGTATGTGGTGTAGAGTACGTCAGTGCATCCTTTGCACGTACACATCAGCATTCAATCAGTATAAAAGCCGGCTTGTGCTTGCAGTAAAACATCTCCGTCTTTACACCCTGCCTCTTTATCTCCTGATAGTTCAGTTATCTTCCGTCTACAGCAAATGATTTACATCAAAAACTAAAATATCCAACGAGCCCTTGAGAAAACAGTTTTTCCAAGAAGACATTTTTTTCCCTACTTCTGTATTTAATGTTTTGAAAGGATGCAACGTTATCTGTTAATGGGGATGGTCTAGGCTCATTTCAGAACTTTAAATTACTTTTAAAACATCTCTTTGTGCTTTGTGTATGACGAATCCTGCCTCTTTTACAAAAATAATTTCACCACTGGGCGACTTTATATCCTCCAATTCTCTTTCTCTCTCACACACACACACACACACACACACACACACACACACATCTCAGTACTGAATCTCTTGTAGTGGTTAAACCAAAATACAATGAATGTTTTTTTCCTTTATTGCAATGTCTGTGTAATATCTTCGGTAGTAGAACCTCTGCTCAGCTTGTCATCTGCTGAAAGCACAGAAACAGGAGCATTAATCAATTTTAAACCCCCAACTCCCTCCACGTTCCAGAGTTAAAGTGTCCCGAGTGTCCGTGGAAGTGATTCATCACTCGTCCATAATCCAGGATGTCATGTTTTTACACACAAAGAGGGTCAGTGAAGGGAAAAAAAAGATCAATAAGTGAACGTGTAACACGTGAAACCCAATCAGTCCTGGTCATTGAGGTCAGACATGACCCTAATATACTAATCTGCTAAAGTGAAGTGCTGATGGGAGATGCCGGACGCTTGAGCTCTCTCAGCACAGCACGGGTCCTGGAGAAGAAACTCGAGATGGGATGAAGGATGAAGGGCATGCACGATCGAAGACTACAGGATTTTCTGCTCTTCTGATTTAACTTTCTTTCTCAAAACCACAACAAAACCTCAGCCGCTGCTGCGCTTTTCCGATTATCAGTTGAATATTTACGCAAAAGTGACATGACGCTACTGTAGGAACATTTTTCCCATTCGTCCAGTCAGATCACATTATCTAAATGTTAAAAGAACTATCCTGAATGCCAGCTTTAATAATATTCACCTGGAAAAGCTGAATATTATTATAAATAAGCAACAAACCACTTTGTGTCATGTTTTTATAGGAAAATAATCAATAGTGATATGGCGTGATGACGTGAACAGAAAGTTTAATGTCACTACATCAATAACATCACGTCCCACAGTGCTTTATCCCTGTCGCAACACTGCAGTTTGAAAGATATCACTTATAATCAGTTGCTTATACAAGAATGGTGTCATAATTTTTATCCATTAACCCTAAGTAGTCACATTTAAAGGGCACATATAGTGCAAAATGTAATATTTTGGTCATTTCTAACACAAATTTGTACAAACAAACAGACAAAAAACATGTATTTAACCCTTATTGTGACCTCACATAAGAATAGCCTATTCTCCAGCTTGTTGCTCAGCTCTGCTGTTCTATGGAGGGGTCGTTACATTTACATAAACACTGAGATGGCACGTTTGGGAGAGAAGTGAAATAAAGAAAGTTTGAGGTGTGTAAAAAGAAATGCATTATCGCTGAGTGGTATTTCAGCTAGAGCATTAAAACACACTAGAGGTTTGAAGTTTAGAGGTAGAAATTCTTATACAACCGCCAGTGACCTTAAAAAATAAAAGCTTATACATAAGAAATAAATATGAATAAAAAGAAATACGATAGAAAATAAATTTAAGTAGTAAAATATACTGTATGAATAAGGACATAATAACAATATAGCAAAATATAGAAATATAGAAGAAAAAATGTAAATTTGTAAAAATTAAAAAATGACTGGGGTTGTGCAAATATGCATGGGACCTTTAATGTTGTAAAATGTCCACAAAACAAGTTAGTTCCTACTGAGTGCCAGGGTAGCTACAGTACTATGGCACTTCAGTGGGTACAGTGGTAGTATTATGGTGTGTACCAAGGTGAATACCAGGGTACTTATTGGGAACCACAGTGGCTACCAAAGTTCAGCAGGTCTCTACTAAGGTATATTCGCATTCTTTTCTTCCCTCACTTCACATACGTTACTACATACTACTGGTATGGTATAGTTTAGGCAGTACCATATTACTGTAGAGACCTGCCCAACAAATACCATGGTTTTAACCAAGGTATTTAAGTGTATTAACCTTTGGAGAGTACCATAACATTTAAATATTATGGTACATAAACAAATAATATATATATATATTTTTTTTTTACAGTATCCTGGTACATGTTCTATAGTACCATACTATCATATATTATAGAACCCTGTACCATAGTCCACAAGGTCCATAGTATATGTACTTTATCAGTAAATAAGTACCATGGTACTGTATTTATACCAGCATAAAAAAAAAATTAACAGGACGATAGCTGGTTAAATGCTAGCTAGTGGTACTAAAATGAAAATGGTACTGCAAGGGAAGTGAAATTTGCTAAGTTTGCTAAATTAGTTAGCTATGTTTAAACAGTGTTAAAATTTTATGCTAAGCAAATGTACAGATTGATATTATAAAAGGACTGGTAAAATTTCATTAAATTCCGTCCAGCCAGTTTTGCGTGATGCTGTGACAAAATCCATCTGGACAGATATACAGACATACAGAAAAGACTGGTTTACTGAAAAATCAGTAAAAAATATATACTGTATATATCTATGTATAAATAAAAGTAGGTTTTTCTGTACATTGGTCAGAACTCAATCTTTTAATAATATAATTACGTTTCATTTGGGTTGAAGGACCCGAAACCAGTCTTTTCTGTATGTCTGTATATCTG
>JAOVVB010221892.1:0-10541 GCA_028570985.1 Heterobranchus longifilis
TCTGTTTAGAAGTGGTGAATTTACAGCTCACAGCAATCTTTGAAACCTTGTGTCGGCAAAAAATGTTGTTGCACATTAACGTTGTTAGCGTAGTTAGCATGCATTAGCTCAGAGGGCTAACTTGGCTTGTTTACTATATTATGTGAATGTCGCTGTCACCCTGGACGTCCTGCTGAACCCTCTTCAAGTGTAATGAAGCGTTGTTTGATAGACTCTATGAAAAAAGGGAATGTATGATGTGTTTATACTGACACTAAGTCAGTTCAATAGGTGGTCTGTGGATCTGTGTGTCGTAAAACCAGCCCAAGATGTTGTGGTGAAACCGAAATGTGACTCGTGGACGGACGATGAGGTGAACCCGCTGCGTAGAGTAGCGCTTACTGGTAGCCAACTATCTGTAGCCGCTGTTGTTTCTGGAGCATGCTCATTAGACAAAGCAACAATGGGCATGTGTGAATTGAGAAGACGACATCATCGCAATTCGTGCAGGCAGAGGACCAACTACCGGTCTGAGACATAACCCATGTCAGCGTCTGTCTGTCTCTCTGTCTGTCAGTTGTTGTATAGCCTGACGTTAAGCTACTGTAAACTATTATGAGTTTCCTCTTAGTGAAATGCTCTGAGCAAATTTGAGTTCCTTCTGGTAAACAGTTACGTGGGAATGCCTAGGGCTTTTATTGTGAAAGGTAAGAATGAAAGGAGTGAATCTGGCATGCGCTGCCTTTGTCAAGGTTGAAAGGAGTATAAAGTTGCCTATAAATAAAGTCCTGGCTTGACTCTATTGTATATAAAGACTACGGAGCCTCTGTCTTGTTGTTTTATAATCGTTGCAAGTATGCAAAAATTGACCTTGTTTCCAATCACTTTCCCGCCGTGTAATATTCACGTTCTGTGTGAAAGTACTCATGACAAAAACAGTTTGCAAAAAATGTATTGAAGTACGAATTAATTCACATGAAAAATACGCCGTTTGCGTGTAAAGGCCCTTAGGAGGCATTTTCAATAATCTCCATTTTAGTGACATAAAATTCAGTTTGCATGTGAATGAGAGGCCAAAAATGTCCATATACGTGCAGGGCCTAAGTCATTGTTATCATGCTGATGCGTGCGGGTGCACGGCTGAAGTAGTCGCCCTGCTTGATTGACTGAGATAACTGCATCATAAAAACTTCTTTATATCCTTGTATGGTAGAGGTTGCACTAATAGAATTGTGTGCGCGGCCATAAATGCGACCGTGACAGAAAAAGCATGTGTTTGTCAGCTGTTAAACATGGGCCATGGGCATTCACAACGGCACACTGGGGAACAGCTGCCATATAAATCACTCACCTTTGAAATGCTGCGATGAGCTCGCCGCCCTCACCGTCACTCTACGGGTGAACGGAGGGAGCGAATCAGGGCGGGGGATCGCCTGACGCGGGGGACGTGACACCACCTCCCATGTGCCTGGCAGGCAAGGCAGCAGAGAACACCACCGGACACCTTTCGTCAGGTTCCTCGCTGCTTAAGCTTGCTGACTGCTTTTGCGCTCGAGGCAAAACGGTGCGGTGCGGCACCGCCCAGAAAAACACAAAGAATTTCACCACAAGCTTCTTCTCTCCATTGACTCACATGGTTTCCCTCTTTATCTTTCATCTGCCAGATTACTTATCCACCCTTTTAGGTTGATGAGTTACACCACAAAGAAGATTGACGCTCTCGGCTATTATGGGCCTTGTAAAAGAGGGAAGATTCCTGTCCTGTGACAGGTAGCAATTAAGTCTTAAAGAGGTGTAACAAGGTCCCGGATTATCCTTGTCAGAGGTCATATCAAAGAACAGCATGTCTGCTATGTGTGCGTTGCTAGAGAAGGGTGAAGTAGATAGAGCTAGAGTAGAGATTGATGTTTATTTTTTTTTGACCTGACCTTTGGTTCACAGGTAATCCTTATCTCAGGAATCTTGAGCCTCAAAGGTGCGGCTGTTTCCTACCCTCATTCACGGTACAATCTTCCCATCCCGCCGCAGTCTGCAAAGGAATGCTCACACCTGTAGCACTTCACCCAAATGTGAAGCCTGTTGTGAGAATTTCAGCGGGACAAACCTTCTTCTGCTAGCACATGCTGATCACTCCTCAGATAACAAGCTGTTGTTTTGGCAACAGGCAGAATATCTGAGAAATGATAGAGCAAAAGCAGGAATGATAGTTATAATAACAATAATAATAATCACTGCTACGAGGTGCTGGCGCCCCAGAGTCCTGCGGCTGTTTTGTGGTTCATTAAGACCTGTTCTCCCTCTGCTTTAGGGTTGAGCCACATTCCACAGCGTGTTAAGTTGTTTGTTAGCGGCTGTGTCGGTGCAGTCGAGGGTGGAGAAAGGGATACATGTGTGAGTCAACAGCTCCACTGATCTGGGATTGAAGGAAAGAGTTGCATGACATACAGCTAACCGCTCAACCACCTGTCAGTGCACACACACGGTTACCACCCCGCCCTGTAGGCACATCACTGGGAAACCGCTGACAATTACAGGATGCTGTAGATACTATTTCTCTTAAGAGGAGGAGCGGACAGTTCTTCAAGTATTCTGTGGTATTTGACCCGCAGTGTCAGGTTTATGATTTAAGTGCTGTTGCGTCAGGCTGACGCTCCTCTGTGTGGATTCATCTCCCCTCGGCTGGAGAGTGACAGGCAGAATAATAACTCCAGATTTTCTTCAAGAAAATATTGCAGCAGCTTCGGGTTATTAACCGCCGTCACGTTTGCTCAAGACAAGCAAGGCAGAACAGTCGACCAAAATAATACAGGAGCCTAAGGGCACTCATCTAGTTTCAGCTGGTACATAGTTGTCATTTGTTGTCAATCAGTTTGACAAAGTGTCAATATGTAACAAATACAAGGGTGTGGAGTTTGCTGGTTGCTTCTTGTTTGTTGTGTAATCAGTCGGACCTGTAACACGATCACACGTCTGAAGAGATGAAAGCAGAGAGTGACGTGACAGAAGCTCACAGAGCTGCGGCAGCGCTGCGGGGTCGGTCGATGTGTGTGACGCTTCATACTAAAACCAGTTCCATGAATTTGTTGTTTGTTTGTCTTCTTGCCTCCAGTTTTCCCTCTGGTCTGTGTTGTCACCAGATGGATTGATAAAATCTTTGCAGCATAAATATCTAAATGTCGATGAGACATTTTTTTAGTTAAAATCTACAGATCCATAAATGTCACTGCTAAAGTTCATCCAATAATTGTTGAGATATTTCACTCAAAACTAGAAATTTCAACCACAGTGTGATGAGACAGGGAAAGTCAGGGGATCACCAAAGTCACTAGGATTCATCCTCTGGGGATCCTGCATGCGTGTACAAAATTTCATGTCAATCCATCTGGTGGTTGGACAGTGATGGACAGACAGCTCAATAAACATTAATCGTGTAGAGTTGCTAGGAGCAGATATTGTAGGAATCAGATTAGATGGGTTGTCAGTAAATGTTTTGTAGATGCATTCAGTGTCAGCATTTTGTCACTTTGCAGATACATTGAATAACAATTTTTCCTTGTTATGTCATTAAAAACTGTAATTGGGGCGACATTCTGCATCTCTCAATCCATATTTAAAATATGTTAGCTGCAGCCCTACTAAAAATAATTTCTCTCTAATTGTAATAAGGATGCTGAATTAAGTCAGGATTGAGTAAAATGATTCGCTGTCACCGATGCGGAGCAATAATGTTTTCAGGTTGTCAGTCCGTTCGTCCGTCCCATTCTTGTGAACGTGATATCTCAGGAACGCCTTCAGCGAATTTCTTCAATTTGGCACAATCGTCTACTTGGACTCAAGGATGATCTGATTAGATTTTGGTGGTCAAAGGTCACTGTGACCTCACATAACACGTTACTCAACAATTCATACACTAATTATGACAGAACTTCATACAAATGTCTAATAGATAAAATTATGAAGTGATAACATTTTATATCCAAAAGGTCAAAGGTCAACGTCACTGTGACATCATAATGTTCTGCAAATACACTTTTCTGGCCATTATTCAACGCCATAACTCAGATTCAGCTTTGTGTTCAGGTGATTGTTGTTGCACCGTGTGACGAAGCTCTCTATCAGTCCTCTGTACTGTAAAAATAGTCTCTAAGTGAAGACATGTCTCACTCACACACCGGACGCGAATAAATCAATTTGCGCAAATTTATAAAGTCAATGTAAAGACGTGATTAGATGCGAGTTCCGGTCGGCAAAGCGAATGATGCGAATAACGCGTCTCGATGTCGCGAATGACGCAAATTCTCTCATTCGCAAGAGTTGAAAAATCTGAATTTCCGCGGCGAGCGACGTGACGAGCGACGTGAGTAATCGCGAGTCAAAACACAATTTCCAGTGTCCAAACTCGTGTGAATTTCGCGAGTAGATTATTTTATTGGCTTCAGGTTCACATTAGTCGATTAGTCGACTAATCGGTCGTTTTGGTCTTCGTCAACTAAGATTAGTGTTTTTTTTTATGCCTTTTTCATGCTGAATGACTTATTTCCAAGAAACTTGCACATCTCTGGTAAGCACAAGACTTAAAGTGGTGCTTCTGCATGATTCTTTGTGGAGAAACTCAGTTTTACAGATTTGTCCATTAAATTAACTAATTGATTAGTCGACAGTTAGTCAGCTAAGGATTTCTTTAGTCAAGGACAGCCCTACTGGAATCACACGTCAATATAGTGATAACTTCCATTTCACCCAAAAAATAATCTTTCATTCACTACATATATTATACAGTATGAGTCTGGGCAGATATGGATGTAAACTGCAACCTGACTGATTGGTGGAGGCATACAACCGCGAGGCAGTAATTCTAATTATGGCTGAAATTAGCTTCTGTGTTGTTCCATAAAATATACAATAAATATCTTGCATAATGTAGAACGGAGATGTATTTCTTTGTTAATTGACTCACAGAATCCACTCCAGAGCAAATATACGTGACGCTAGGATCTGCTAAATCCATCAGCCTTTGCGAGTGTAACACCAGACTGTCAGGGGAAATGGTAAACCTCACTTTTGTGCACGTCAAACATAACATGATGAACAGTCATAAAGTCGCGCACAGCATTAAAAGTTCACTTTTCCCACGACGTCGCGCTGCCACAGAGCAGGGCACGTCTGCAGAACCACAAGACCATAACTCATGCACGCTCTATAAACTAATCACTTCCTGGGTTTCCTCACACTGAGGCGCGACCGTTTCATCTCTGTGCAGATGAAAAATCTGGGGTTGTGAAATTTACACTCACTCATGCATCAGCTTATTCTTGAATACTCGGTGGACAAAAAAGCACAAAAACTATTTCATAAGGGGGCTGTTACATTCTCACAGTCACCGTTCTTCTGTGCACTTTTATGTATCTAGTTTCAGATCCATGAAATAAGATTCCTCTGTCTAGGTTAAAGCTAGACATGGGTGTCTGTAGGTGTCAAAATTGAACATCTGTGTGGCTGGGAAGTTGTTTTAGCTCAGATCTCTGGAGGAAAAAGCAGCAGTTAAAGGGCACTTTCTCAACAAAAAAAAAGACCGGTCTGAGTAATGACTACTTCAATCCTCAGTGGATTTCACACATCCACACACTCGCTTTTAAATTCATGTTTTTTGGACCACTTTGGATGCGTACCTCACTGGCCTCATCAGGTTGTTTCCACTGAGGACATTACTGAAGTGGATGTTCCTGACCTTACAGTCCAGTTCCTAAAAAACACTACAAGGTGTCACTTTAGGATGAGTGTCACAGTGATTTTTGAAAAGTGTGTCTCACCCGTCATTTATTCACCAGAGCGAAATGTCGGTCATCGATTATTCAATGACACGCCGGATTGTTCACACTCCCCACATGACTTGAATCATGTGGGTCACATCAGGTTTGTCAGAAGACCCACACTAAATGATAGCCATGTTAATGTACCACAAATAGTTTAACGGCTTTAATGACAAACTCTCACCTCAAGGTCCATGTAGTAGCTCATCTGGAACATTTTGTTGAAGCTCTGAACTCTGAAGCTCAAGTTTAAAACCGTTATGGATGAGAAGTCCTTAAAGGGCTCAGAAACAAAATGGAACTAGAAGGACACTCAGGGAGCGCAGACCTCCACCAAGACATGCCCTATCTCACAATATTAATGCAGTGTCAGTTTTCCCATTCAGGAACTAATTTTTCAGATTATTCTGATACCACATGCAGAACAAAACTAATTTGTGTATCTATCCCGTGACTCGGATCTGCTCCAGAATATACTGAGTTCTTCCTTGGCCCATGCTGCACCCTTCAACCAAATGAAAAACGGTCCAGTAGTTTTTCCATAGTCCCGCTGACAGACAGACAAATAGACAAGCTGAGCTGAAAACATAATCTCCTTGGCGGAGGTAAATATAAATAACATCCACAATTTCACGTTGGCAAGCTCTGTCTGCTGATGAAGATCATGTGATATGATCAAAAGCTCCAGAACAGGTACTAAATGAATCTCCATGTGATACTGTCTCTCAAAGTTACAATGTGCTTTTCAGAGGCAATTCAGGAAAGGTAATACAATTATACACAAATTAGGCACGGAACATAAAAAGCCCAAAACAAGATTAAGGCGTTTTAAATTTTAGTCACAGCCAAGAACTATAAAAAAAAAAGTCAAATAAAAGCAGAGAAAAGTACTGAGTAAAGCATCCTTATTTCCTGTCATATGCACATACTGTATATATTATAGAAAGTTACAATGTCGGATGTTCATAATAAACGTGCTCAAAGCTTCAAATATTGCAGTAAATGTATGTAAATTTAATCCCTGCGAGCAAAAACCTCAGATTTCAGACAGTTCTGTTTTTACTACAAGCTGACATCAAGTTGTGCAGGATTTGTATATACAGTCATCTGCTGCAGGTACGTTACTGCAGTGTTTACATTACATACACTGCCACATGTAGTTACATGCTAATTTCAGATAGCAAGCTGTAATCTTGGTTGCCGATGTTGTTAATTTCTCCCGAATTTTGGATCACATTCCTGCTGGAACTTGTCTGGTTGTGTAGTTTCTGGTTTAGAAGCCTTTTACTGATTAATTTCTATGGTAGAAAGAGCTGCTATACTCTGTTTAGTCGTTCCCCTGGCTGCAATGACGGTACAGAGACATTGAGAGAACAGATGCGGAGACCCACAGACACTGACCAATCACAGCAGACCGAGCTTTTTCGGGAGGGGGGCTTAAAGAGACAGGTGCTACAATTTTGAACATTAAAGCATGTAAACATGTTCTAATAGAAACCCAAAATACAAGTATGAACCCGAAAATATGAGACCTTTAAAGCAGGGAATTTAAAGAGATCTTGGATCTGGATCTCTGCATATGTTTAGGCTCATAAAACTTATCCAGTGAACATATAATCTAAAAGTTTCCTCCATGCTTTAGCCCTTGGCTATCTATCCCAGTTTTAAATTGGGCAATTAGCAGTTATTTTAATCAACTTATTAACTACAAATATTAAAAATGTGCACCAGAAAAGCCTATACGCACAAGACAATGTATTACTTTTGTGATACTCCCAATGTCGACATGTACTCAACTTTCACTTCAAATCCCTCGTGGCCTATGTAGCCTAAATTGGCTAATGGATTTCTGCCAGATCTTAAAATCAGTTGTAAAATTAACAGGAATTTGGAATGAGGATAATATGGCAGCTAATATGTCTCCTAATCCTCGTTAAAGGTGTGGTTGCGATTAACCTTACTGTAGCCAAGTCGTTTAATGGATTAAATCACATTATTGCAGCCCACATTTCAAGATGGGTTCCTAAAATGCACTCGTGTGTTAGTTTTCAGAGTCACAGACACATTTATCATGGAGGGAGCACTGTGTGTACGGCCTGTAGGCTTTTGTGACAGCGTCCATGATGGAGTGTCGTGCTGAAACGGGCTTTGTAAAGAGGCACCCGCAAATATAGTAGCCTGTTTCCCTGACCGAGCGTTTTGGGGTGACAGGGCTGTAAAATGTGGGTAAGAAAATGGATCATGTGAAACACACGAGGCTGACAGAGTGAATATCTGTCCATTTTATACACTGCCAGAGAACACTCAAAACAAGGAAAGGAAAGCATGGAAATTAACAATTTTGTGGCTAAGCTATTAGTGGCTTTTTGGCTGGCAATGCTAAAGATGGATAGCTTATCTGACTTTAATAGCTGGCACAGCAGCATTAGTGCTGAGCTGGAGCGAGGAGAGGAACAATACGGCACATTAGAGGAGCAGCCAGCACACGCCAGAAACTGCTCCAGACTTCTAATTAGCATTCATTAACAGTAGGGGAAAGAGCGATTATGGTCTTTAAGTAGTGCATTAGCTAATGTTGCTTTTTCTCATGTCAGCAGATTTAGATAGGGAGGAGTGTGCTGCCACATCAGAGCCACTACTTTGTGCTGACTGGGAGGTTTTGGTTGATGTTTGTGATGACCTTAAAATACACTGCTGCTGTTTGTTTACACTAGTTATTACTGCTAACAAGGCCACAGGCTCAGTCGAACATGACTGACTGCTCGCTACCATCACAGCTGCTGCAGAGGCTTAAAGCTGAATGTGTGGCCGCTGTCACACTGTTTTTATGTTGCTACTCAACAGACTTGCTTGACAGATATGGAGGAAATGCAGCTTTCTGTGTGATCTATTAGTCTGATTACAGACCTCTGAATCGCAGTTAATAATGAAGTGAAATGAAATGGCAGTTATTCAGGCTTGTGATCTGCAGTATACATGTTTCACAGGGCTTTTTAAGTCAGAAAAAAGATTTTCCTTTCTTAGGAATAAAAGCCTTTTTTCAGTGAGGATTTTATTTGTGTAATTTCTGCCATTATGGATATCATATATTATGTTAACACTCACTTACTCAGATTTGACTGACAAATGAAAACTACATTCAGGTTGTTAAAGCATGTAAAACCCATCTTGAAACACAACATTGACGTATTGTCAACTTAAAGGCATACTTTGCCGATTTTAAACCAGCTCTGTGTCGTTTTAGTGTGAGCAGTGTGCCACGGAGGGAAGCCACACGCCATTCATCTACACAGAGCTGGATTTAAATCAGTCCGATTTGCACGGGACTAGTATTACCTGTGGACCTAGTAATTTGTAATACTTGCAGAGATCATCTGTGATCTTAATCATGTGCAAATCTGCCAGGTCCGTAATTTAACAAGTAAAAATTCTGACGCAAATTATCTACCATATTTTGGTGTGATAATGTAAGTCATTTTGCAAGGTTTTTTGTTTTCTCCGCACCTTTTTTCTGCCTATTTCCGGGGGATAATGTCAGTAAATTCTAGTAAAATACAGACTTTGTTTATCCCTTGCAAATTCCCCCCACAAAACACAGACTTGGAGGGGTAATTTCGAAATCACACGAGGTCCCCTGGTAATACTAATCCCGTGTGAGTAGGGCTTTACAAGTTGATATGGCAAACACGCTTATTTATGTTAAGTTGGTATCCATGTGACAAATGTAAGTCCAATGTGTAGCATTAATTTATTTTTATTTTTTCCTATCATGTTGTCACCCCTCAGATTTATTTTGCAAATCCCTTGGGGGTCCAGACCCACAGGTTGGAAACCAGTGAGAATGAATGAGAAATGTAGTTATCAGAGCCCTAAGAACATCCTCACGAATATGAATGACAGGAATAATCAACCGCCAGCGTGCAGATCAATAACAGAATATTGTTTGTCCTCTTCTCTATTCTCGTCATTTTACTGAGATTGGCAGATGCAGAAGCTCAATATTTATATGTTTGTTTTCCAGAATCTCCTGTAGATTAAACTGCTGGCGGATGAATCCTGAACAAACAGAAGGTGCTGCTATCCGATGGGTTTATAATTTCCTTTTACTTTATAATTGCAAATGAGGCACAACTCAAACATTATTCAGCTGCCCTCTGTAATTAACGCTTTATTCATCCACAAATATGCTTTATGCCACTGCATGTTTTATGTGGAGAAATCACAGTTAATGGCCTTTAGTACTGCCTTCCCTTTGAGTTTATTCATCCACAGCACATTTATTGAATGGAAGATTTAATTTAGTAGTTGAGCAATCTGATAGGGACAATATCATAATCAGGCTGTTGATATTGGCAGCTGTTTGACCTTGAATAAACTGAAAAAAATAAAAAACCTCTCAAGAGTGAAACCATCTGAAGTGTTGAGCTGTTCATGTAGGACTGTCAGCAAGTCCAAGCTCGACTGCACAGAGCGCCCTCGGCCAGCAGACTGAGGAACTAACAACAACAACAACCACATAAAAGACGGGCGATAAAAGAAATGTCACTCTTGTCAAACACGGAAGCCACTGAGGCAAAAGTAAGCAGGAGTTTGCGTTCTTCCTTTTTCTTATTATCTTTATTATTATTACTGCAACGGGCGGTCAAGGTTCACTGACAGAGCACACTTAACCATGTTTCCTGTCTCTCACACACACACACACACACACACACACACACACACACACACACACACACACACACACACACACAC
>JAOVVB010221910.1:0-10541 GCA_028570985.1 Heterobranchus longifilis
GCACTTCCATTCATCCCCCTGACCTCATCCTCTTACACTCATCCTTATCATTACCTTCTACATTGTAGGCGTTTAGCTCAGCAGCTCGGAATTACAAGCTCCCGCCCGAGTGGAGTGCAGCTCTGAGATACTGAGCATCAAAGTTTAGACGTCCCAGCTGTGTGGAGAAAGTCCGATATCCCTGTGAACACTGACCGGCCACATGAGAGCCTGGAAAAGCAATTTGGAGTGAGGAAAGTATCTGTAGCTGCACTACAGATTCATGGTGCGGAGGTTTGAAAGCGCTGATATCCTCACAACAGCTAGAACCAAAATAGAAACGCAGACAAACACAGCGCTGCATACAAATCTCTGCTCGCTGAGGCTTCATGTTATTAATTTACACTCCACACCAGGGAACATTAACCCGCTGAACCCTGGGCTGGTTTTGCTCACTTGCTTTATTTACGTGCTTGTCATGTCATAGTCACTTTACTGTATGTCTTATCTAGGCATGGCTTATATTGTTGTTTTCAGAACAAGTTAGCTACTCAGAAATGCTATCAGTTAGCATGTGAGTGACACTTTTGAGTGACACTTGTAGCCACTCTACAGGCGTGGCTGTAATGTATGTTGGTCTGTTGGTCCACACTGAAATATCTCAACAATTATTTAATGGATTGCCATGCAATTTTGTACAGCTGTTCATGGTACCCAGAGGATAAAGCCTACTGGCTTTGGTGGACCCCTGCATTTTCCTTTAGCGTCACCATGAGGTTGACATTTTTGACAACTACACAGCGGATACCCTTCAGTGCCCATGTTAACCACAGACTGTATATCAGAGACTGTCCACAGAAAAACGACAGCATGTTCAAGCAGTAATTACGACAGACATTTTAGGCGGCACCCTCTAGTGTTCAGCAATATTGCGGGAGGAAAGCAGGAAGTCGTCTAATGTATTAGATGATGTAAGAAACCTGTTTTGGTGGATGGGTCAAACAAACTGTCACTCAGGAGGCAGGTATGATGAGGATGGAAAACACTGAAATGGGTCGTATTTACTCCCACCACTAGGGGTGCTATTATAGTAAACGCTCAGAAGGGTCATACTAGAGAGTAGGGACAAATGACAAATGTGGTCATATGATTTGGAGACCTTGTTGGTGTATAAATATGATGTTATTGAGCTGGTCAGACCATATCGCTTGCTATCTAGTTTCTGTTCTACTTTTTCTGTGCTGCGAGTGAATCTGGCAAGAAGACACACTGATAATCTATTATAAACAATATAAATACATTATATATGATATAAATGATCTGATTCTTCACTTTTGCTTTTCACTTTGACACCAAACCGTCCACACTTTCACGTGGGCGCTGATACAACAGTGGGGGCAGTGGGAAAGTAATGCAATCAGTGTATGCCCAAGTGCAGTGTAACACAGACTACAGCAGCAAGCCGTGCCATGATGAGGTCAAAATTTTAATTTGTGGAATACTTTGGTTCATAACCAAATAGGCTTACCTGTAAAACTAATGACATCCCCAGGTATTTGTGGACGTTAATCCTGAATGGACATCATAGGAAGTGCTAGCATTGGAAAAGGTTGCAGTGATTGCAGCAGTATGTGAATAATTAAACTCTGACATGGTGTTGGACATTTGGAGATGGTGTGTAAGTCAGGTGCTCATCAGAGTAATAAAGGTTTTATCTGACCATGCTAGAACAGAAATGTTCTGATGATGGAGAGGACATGTATGAGGGTGCTGGTCTGAAGGTTTGGATCCCTTTAGTTTAACATTCAGAGTCTTTCTCCATGTTCTCAGCCCCCTGTCTGCATATATCTCGTTAAATGCTCCACTTTATCCCATCCCCTCCTCCATTTATCTTCCTCCCTCTGTCATCTACCGCCTTATTTCAGCACTGGCTCCTCTATACAGTAACTCAACACTCCTCACAGTCAGCCTCATCTACTTATCTTCACCCTTTCTAAAGGTCATTACACGCACAGCCTGTTTTGCCAGATTAAAAAAGAGGCCTACGGAAACGAAGATGAAGTGTGTCATATCTGCCAGCCTCCCACCTTATCAAACACACACACACACACACACACACACACACACACACGCATGCTCCTGTAAGGAAATACACATGCTGCCAAAAAGTGTAGACACGTGCACATTTACTCTCAAATACACATTTTACACACACAAGGAAGTGCATAAACATGTGTGTGTGTGTGTGTGTGTGTGTGTGTGTGAATGCTAACAGTCACACACACTCCTCCACACCTGCATGCTTTCTGTCACACACTTCTAGATGTGCAGGCTCATAAACCAGTACACACATTCTCTCCCACACACTTGTGCAGTGAAACACACACACACAAACACACTCCATTACATTTACGCTTCAAACGGACTGAAGAGCAGTCATGAGAATCAATAGATGCTATAAGGAAAAGGCGTTTCTTGGAAATAAAAAGAAATGAAGAGATGTGTTTGAGAGTGAAGGGGGAAAAAAGTGAGGAAGGAGGAGTTTCTGAAAAGAAAGAGGAGGAGGCATGGAGAAAAGGATAGCAGGCCTTGAAATAAAACCGGCAGAAAAAGGAACGAAGCAAGCCTTTAGAAGAGGAGTTAAAAAAAGGGAAGGAGGTGTTTTTCTTTTTGTTGTTTTTAGATTTATTTTTTGTGGAAAAGAGCTGGAGGGCGTTGAGAGGAACGCCATAGGAGAAGGATTTGGCTGCAAGTGATGCCGGAGCCTAGACGAATACAGATGAGTTTGAATTCACAGATGTAAAAAAAGGACAGAAAGGACCATTCTACAAAAAAAAACAACTAATAATAGCAAAGGTAGTCTATCAATGGTGCTCTGGCTGGAGCAACAGGGAACAAATTGGGATTCCATGGTCGCACATGTCTCCCTCGCTGTTTATTGTGGTCGTTGTTGGCATTTGTTGGTCTGTTTTTTTTATTAAAAACTCCTGCACTGCAAAAAAAAATCACACAAAAAATAACATGCTACAGTAAGTATTAAAGCTTACAATAAAGTAAGGGTTCAGGAAATATTCCCTGGATTCATTTAATCCATGATTTATTTTTTGTTTCAGCATAATAGAATTTTCAGTTCCGCAATGAAAACGACACTGTGTTGTCGAATCCTCAAGAAATAAAATATCTCGTTATTTTTTGCAGTGTGTCATCGCTCTCCTTCCCTACGCCCCCTCCCTCTCCTCTTGTTTGTTGTTTGTGTGTGTGTGTGTGTGTGTGTGTGTGCGTGCGTGCGTGTGTGTGTGTGTGTGTGTGTATCCATTCCTTTGAGAGGGTCAAAGCCTTGTATAGTGTGTGTGTGAAGCCCCCGTGTTTTTCACATGCAGATCAGCCACATAAGCCTCTCCACACAGGCTTTCACATGGACCTGCTTTAGTCTTCTGCTCCTGTTTGGTTGGCTGACTGGCCACCAGCTCCTTTCTGTCCGTACAATGCTCTCTGCTGCTGTGGCTGTTGACTCGGCTGACGGCTTGAGGCTCCTGTTTATTCTGCTTGAGTCAAAGCTGGAAAGAAACATCCATCTCAAGTTTTTCTAATCAGGTTTTGAGTGTTGGCATTGTATTTTTCCTTAAGATAAGTGTCAACGTGTGTTTGCTGTTGATTTATGTGCAAAAAATATTTATAATTTCAAACTTTTTACAATTCAACAGTTGTTGTTTTTTATACTAGTGATTATTCAGTCTCCTTTTTTGAAAAGTTTTTCACAGTTTTCTCCCACATTGGAAGGTCCGTATCTCTATGCACTGCGGGGCTGTCACTCTTTCAAAAAAAAGTCCCTACACATGAAAACCAACATGTTTAAGGGGAGACACTATTTTGCTTCCATAACATGTATTCTTTCAGACTAGTGGAAAGAAAATTTAACTATTCTTAACAACATTGTATATTAAGTAGGGCAGCACGATATAAGGAAAATATGCTATATACAATAACGTTGTTGAATATTGTGATAAATAAACAGTCATATCAGTTCTGCTTTTAGTATTCTGCTAAAATACAACAAATTGCTTGAAAAAAAACTGAAAGCAAATTATTTCTGACATTTTATTGAACAAATTGAACATTGCACTGAATACAAAAGGCACCCTTTAAAAAAGAATGATAGTTACATTTTAAAGAGCAGTTTTCTACTGATACTAACTCAAAAAATCCCTGAGTGTCTTTGGTGATATAGTGCAGTCTTTCGCGATGTGATTATTGTGAAAGTTGATATTGCGATAAAAAAAAGATATATTGTGCAGCCCAAATATTAAGTATTAAACATTAGGAGAAGTTTTCATATTGCCACATATCGGAAAACATGTCAGTGTGTCTGTGATAGGCCAATATCGGCCGATAAATTCGGCTGACTGATATATCAGTCTGGCTCTAAATGACAGGAGTTGTGTTTGTTGCCTAGCAACATGCTGTCATTGGCCATTAGCTCATCTTCTGTGTGTGTGTGTGTGCGTGTGCGTGTGCGTGTGCATGTGCATGTGCATGCGTGTGCGTGCGTGTGTGTGTGCGTGTGTGTGTGTGTGTTTATGTTTTCAGTAGTTGTAATCTGCATTGTGTGAAGGCAGTCTTCAACTGAACCTCAGCTCTGTGTCCCTATAGAGGTCCATCACTGCTGATTACAGAAAACACGCACATAGAAACACATAAATTAGTCATCTGAATGGGAGAATAAAACCATTCACTGTATTTTTATATGGATGATATGGTTTCACTCCTGTGCCATTACAGATCTTTTATTTATCAGCAGTAATGACAAAAACAAACCCCAGACGGGAGAAAACCGTCCAAGAAATCAGTGATTATCTTGCAATTTTGACACAAAAAGTATGAAATAATAAATCTTAATAGCAACTACTGTACAGCACATTGTGGGATGCAAATCTGAATTTCCCAAATGTGTTACTAAGTTGCCCTAATTCAGAAAAGTGTCCAAAGTGCTATGAATGCCCCATATTTTGTCTCTCTCCTCATTAAGGCACTGTGCCCGAGCTGTCCTTCCAGAAATCTAATTGAAAGCGGATAGAAAGGCAAATGTTGCTTTAATCTCATTTGCAGGCGAACAATGGGCCTGGGACTACGCTAAATTCATAAAAGTGGCTTAATGCAATGAAATTTAATGAGGTAATTTGTGATGGAACGAAATGGTGGAAGTGTCCTGCCGTGTGCAAGGGTACACACACACACACACACACACACACACGCACACACACACACGAGCGCGCGCGCGCGCGCGCGCACACACACACACACAGACATGGAAAGTATATCTGGCACTTTGTATGAATATTTATAATAGGGGTGAAAGAGAGAATATTCAGTCAGACAGGAGTTTTTATCTAAGCAGACTTGAATGGAGCAGTGTGTGTGTGCGTGCGTGCATGAGTGCATGTGTGCGTGTCATTGTAGTAGAGAGATGAGTCATGCTGTGTGATAAAGTTCCTCACAGTTGAATCAAGGCATCCCTGTCATTGGAACAGACATGATTGGAGTTTGACTCTTTAAACCATGCATAGCATACCCTGGTGCACAAAAACACACTCTGATATGTCCGTTTGGGATGCTCCTTTTGATTGAGCACAGATGGAATTAGGTCTTTAAATTTGACGGTCAGAAAAAAATGACCATGATTTTATTGCTTCATCTGTCGTAGACTCAAAACCTCTCGTGTGTTTGAGGCAGTTAACATCCCGTTCTAGCCGGACTCCAGATGGCGCTGTCTCGACAGCCCGTCAGGCAGGATATCTCTGGAGCCATCAGTACTAGGGATGCACAGATCCGATATATCCGATGATATCGAATGTCGGGCTGATACTGACTGAAATAGCTGGATTGGGTAGCTGGATAGACAATAGGGCCCATCTATTCAATTCACTTCTATGTTTACATCTGATGACGTGCACGTAGTATGGCACACGTCAGCAGTGTGCCGGTGGCAGAACGCAGGGCGGGGAGATAAACAAACATGGCTGCCATGTGGAGATATTTCTGCAGTTTTGGGCGAAAATAACAGAAGTCTTCGTGAAATATTATAGCAAGAACATAGACTTGTCTCACTTTGACGGTAAAATGTGAAGTTTGATCGCTCGTTTCACCACAAGTGACAGATGTGTTGTGAATGCCAGGGTCTTTTGAGTGTCATTAAAAAAGGTGGGGATTTATAGTTTCTGGCAATACCCTGCATGTCTTTGTGTGTGCTCTATTTAGATTTGAGGTGCGTTCAGGTGTCTTTCGTGGAAATTTTTTGTTTTTGGACGATTACGTGCATGTCTGTATTGACGGAATAGTAACTTATTACAGAGCTTTTGATCACAACTTGCTCTTATATTTACGACATATATAATTGCCTGACTTTGTGGTAAAATGCTTGGAGCTTAAGATATATATTTGGACAACACACGGTTCAAAGATACTGAATGCTGAAGATCCTGTGTTTTCTTAACCACACAAATTAATCGTTTGACAGCCCTTTTATATATATATATATATATATATGTGTGTGTGTGTGTGTGTGTGTGTGTAGAAAGTGTTGCTACAGTGCTGTTATAGTGCAAATGACGCAGAGAGCGCAGATGCAGAAAACAGCACAAATGAACTCGGCTAGGCTAAACAATGAGGTGTAAACAGACAGGTGCCTGTGTTAGCGTGCTAGAAGTTAATGGAGCTAACAGAGAATTAAAGGGTTTGCATTATTCTTATTAGATCTCATCTAGTTTGTGACTCAAACAACAACAGATCGAGATGCAACAACCACAGAGCCATTGTACGGCCAGATGGATTGGTAGTGACAATTGTGATGCCGTCTTCTTGTTGGTAATTTTCCCAGCTGTCTAAAAGAGATGTAAATTGCTGTGAAATCATCTAATCTCTGAAGCTGCTTTGCAAGTGGAAGCTGCAGTGGAAGAGGTGGGAGGACGACTTTATTAAGTCAGAAGTAAGAAACACACATTGAGTAAACTCCAGCATACTGCTTGCTTATAGCAGTGACTTCAACAAGGACACGGTTTATGTTTCAGACGGTGTAACGGACTATAAAAAAATAAATATACTGTAACACGATGTAATGAATCACAGCACTGGACATTTTCTCATGAAGCTGCAAACATAGTTTTAATATTAGCTCCTTCTTCTCTTTCTGTTTCAGTGTCAAACTCTGTGTTTTCCCATCATCAGTATGAAATGCATACTCACGTATTGGTTTCATTTCCAGGTTGCATACAGAAGCCAAGGCACATTTCACTTGTTGGCACCAAACCCAGTGAAATTAAAAGCTATGGATGATTCTCTTTTTCTCACATGTCATGGCCTACATTCAGTAACTACAGAGTTAATACTGAGTGAGAGAACATACATGTGTTCTCTTTGGTGTAAGTGAGTAATGTTATGATAAGAGATAGCACCAAATAGTGGTGTGCGCTCTGTTTTTATTGGATTGGCTCGGGATATTATGATGATATTCCACCATCAATTGTTTTTTCTACATTACCACACCCCTGTTCCTCTACCAGAGTCATGCAACTTTTTCATTAGTTGGAACAATTCATTTGAATCATACACTTTTGTATTTGACTTTGTGCACAAACACACACTTTGTGCTGCCAAGCCACAGTGCTGCTGCTTTGCTTCCTCTGCAGAAGCCAATAACAGTTTAACTGTACTGTCACTCAACAGCACAGAGAGAGAGAGAGAGAGAGAGAGAGAGAGAGAGAGAGAGAGAGAGAGAGAGGGGGACGGAAGAGAGAACAGGGAGGAGAGAGAGAGAGAGGGAGAGATTAAAAGCAGAGAGATGGATGTGACAGAGGAAGGAAGCGAGGGCGGGGGAGAGAGGAGAGGAAAAGAGATGGTGGGGCAGAGGGAGACGGGCAACAGAGAAGGAAAGAGGGAGAAAGAAAGGGAGAGGGAAGTATAGATGGAGGGAGAGAAGTGCAGTGGAGAAGAGAGCGGAGTGGTGGTCAATGCACGCAGGCTTCTAACAGCAGCGTTAGCAGCTAAAACTCTGCCAGGTCTCCATCGATCACAGGTCACGGCACGCTAAAAGGAGCCTGCGCTCACCGTGTTAGCAAACTCCAACTCCCACAAACCACTTAGAGCCTCACCTAATGACAGGGCCAACCTTCATGAACTTAATTATACACTATATTTAAATATAGACTGCATATACATTGCAGTAATGGACTTGAAATGTGTTAAGGGGAGATACAGGCAAAACATATTTTTTTCAATTTTGAGATTCTGGGCTATTTTGCTTCCATAACATGTCTTCTTTCAGACTGGTGGAAAGAAAACAGCCAACATACAGGTGTTTATTTTACTACACGTCTATCTGTCTACCTGCATCTGTAGATTTCTCCTAAATTCACCAAAAATGTGCATTAGATAATGCCTCCTTTGCATATTTAAACATAACATTTCAGAAACTATCCAGTTTCATTCCTATCTATATTTTTGAAGGTGTTTACAGAGGGCTTTGTTCATACATGAATTCTATAGCATTTTATTCCTAAAAAAATGGAGAATTGTTTTTTTTTAGGGCTGTTGGGAGCATTTTCTGATTTATGGAGTGATGAAAAAATGCCTTTCACTCTAACATGTCAACAAAATGAAACAATAATTTTGAACCTGGCTTCATCCAATCTTCACATTTCTGTTCTGGAAATGTATGCAAATTAGCACATAAGGCCTCATTTACATATTTAAAAATACAATTTCAGAAAACTTGTACTACAGAAAATACTTGTCTTAATGTAAGCAATCGACTGGGGAAGTTTCATGGTGATATCTATTGGTTAAATTATTTATCCCATCCACCTGTAGTGAGCATGCACATTGCAGTTCTGGACTTGAAATGTGTTAAATACAGTTAGTTCACACTGCAGTGTGAAAGTGTCTTTGTGGTGCATACTGTTACAGAATCCAGAGAAGCATTAGCAGGACAATATGCAACTTATTTGCTTTCCTAAACACAACTGGACATGGACCTGGAGGTATGCTGCTTCTTTTCTATTACATCTAATGATACAATGTAAGATTAAATATCCCCTCTGCCCCATACGTCAGCCACCCTCCGGGCTCCATTAGCCAAGAGATGAGGTGAGGACGGGCGACTTTATCTTAACTGAGGTGAATCACCTTCCCAGCGGCTCCATAGGGGTTAATAACACTCTCATCAGGGGAATGGGACGAGAGAAAAGAGTCTGGTCTGGGGTCAAGGTAAATGGGTGTGGTGGCAGCTTGTAATGAAGCAGGCAGACATGCAGGAGTCATGGTCACCCTCTCTGGAGTATATTATGCATCATTTCAGTGCACACATGTATGCTGTATGTCTGTGTGTTCATGCATGTTGCAATGTGGACTGACACTGCATGTCCCTCTGCGGGACACCACAGTCAAGTCACCTTTATTTATATAGTTGGCCACATATACAGTAAACAAACTACACCACGTTGCATGTCGCTGTCCCCCGTCACCGTCGCCACTACTAAACTCCAACAGACTTGAATCTTAATTCATTTTGTTGAAATAATTCATTCTCAAATACTTATATAAAAGCAATGAAGGGAACTGCACCACATTTGCATTTGCTTTTTTGTTAAAAGCATATTCTCGGTTTCTAGTGAGTCGTAGTCGTGGTTAACTCATGCACCGTCTTATATTTTGGGTGTAAAAAACAATTCCATTGGATTTGCATTACATTTGCCTTTCATTAAAACAGATGTTTCTGTTATATTCCATTAAAATGACCTACCATATTTTAATAAAACTGAGACCTTCATCAATTAGATGCTACTTTGCTTGACACGCACTGTAAAAGTACATTATGAAAATTAATGTGAAGCCTTAAAAAGTTGGGTAAACTCTGATCTGCAAAGTGAAAGGTGTGTAAACAAACAAATCCCTGGTGCTCCACACAGCATCACACTCATTAAGAAACTGAATTGACCCTCAAACACACACAGACAATCTGAGCAAAACACGCTGCTATTACTGCTGAGATAATACAATGAAAGAGAAGTTTCCAGTAACTGTGATATGAGGGATCAGCGTGCAGTTGTTGCTGTTGGCGTATATAGGTGTCAAGTGAAGGGAGATGAAGGGAAAATGAAGTTGTAATCTTTACGATATGTTGCTCTGTAATGAATGTCACAGTCTGTGTCAGCCAGCAGCAGTATGGAGTCCCTGCGTCGTGCCAATAAAACACCCAGTGAATTTATGTGAACTCAGAAATATGGAGCGAAACCGTCTTTTGTATTTTCCATTATTGTGAAGATGAAAAAGCTGCAGCAGAGAGCGAGCTGTCCGGCTGCTGGCACTCCTCACAGGAACACACTCATTAATATGGGAAGCTTGGAAGAGCTGAAACCTCCTGCTACTTCCTGCTAACAAACTGAGAATCAACTGAACACCTGCTACATATTCTCCTCCGAGTAATGAGGCGCGCACACACACACACATGCACACGCACACACACACACACACACACACACACACACACACACACACACACACACACACAC
>JAOVVB010221918.1:0-10541 GCA_028570985.1 Heterobranchus longifilis
CTCTCTCTCTCTCTCTCTCTCTCTCTCTCTCTCTCTCTCTCTCTCTCTCTCTCTCTCTCTCTCTCTCTCTCTCTGCCACCTTGGAAAAGGTGGACAAGACTCTGTCGTTTCCCTGTGCTCTGCTGTTGCCATAGTGACCAGGGCCGCATGCTCGCTTTCTGTGAAGCTCTGCTTTGGTTGCAGACAGCTGGGCGATGTATGTCCTCACCCACATTATTGTCCTGCATGTATGTGTGTGTTAATGCGTTCGTGTGTGGGCGCGTGTATGTCTTTGTCTAAGTGGGCGCCCGAGGTCGTACGTAACCGAGACTGTCGTTCACACAATACAGAAACGTCTTGCTTATCGCTCACTTATCTGCAGCAAAACGGAAAAAATTGAGTCTCCAATTCATATTCAGATGTTGTCGTTTATTTGCAGGTTTGTCTGTGGGGGACTGACGTGTTGAAAAGCAGCGCCCCACTTTCATATGCACGACACGCTGCAAACGTGAATTTGAATCACAATATTGACTTTCTTTTTTGTTCCATGATTTCACCAAAGGCTGTGTGTGTGTGTGTGCGTGTGTGTGTGTGTGTGTGTGTGTGTGTGCGCTGACAATCTTGGGGAATAGAGATCAGCTTCTTTTTAAATTGTCAAATTGTCCATTGTCACCGATCTCTCCCTGCATCCCCTCCCCGTTCTCACTCTAATCTCACATGTACACATACATGCATATTCATATTCACACCCTCACATCCAGAGCATGTAACAAATATCTATTTCACGGCCACGTGCGTCTGCACACACAGACTGGAGATATTTATTCATAAGCTCATTAGAGGAGTGGATTTGCCTGCTGCCATCCATCACACTGTCACCCATCCTCAGCCTGGCACACACTGACAACAGAACTGCAGGAGAGAAGTCTCTGGGATTTAGTCTCCTGGAGCCGCTGCTTTAGAGGGGATTTACTCCAATAGACACGAGTCTCACTTCGCCATTTTATAGAGGTGAGATCAGGGAGACAAAACCCAAAAGAAATGGTAATCTCCCATTCACCATAGTTCATCCAGAAACTGATATTCTGGAGGGAAAATGCTTTTAGTCTCTGTCATTGTCAGCTGGTGTTCAGCTTTGGAGCTGCACAGGTGCACTGTTTAAAAGATTTAAAGGTCCCATATTGTGCTCATTTTCAGGTTCATATTAGAAGGAATTATAATTTTAGCATCATTATTCTCTTTTTTTTTTACGGAAGCCCTGAGAGGCAAATAAGATCTGTTTGTTTTTGTTTTGCCAAAATCATTTTTCTATTTTTTTCATACGTGAAAACAGGTGAAATCAGGCTCAGTTTTTCTGAAATAAAAAAATTAATAAATTGAATTCTTTTTTTTAGACACTTTTCCATCTCTTTTCCAGGCAGAAAAAAAGTCTTTCTTACCTCTCAGAGCTTCTGTTTGTCTTAATTGAAAAACGATTAAAATGATTACAGTCTGATTTTTTTTGTGAGGCTCTGCACTAACAAAGTTGTTTTCTTAAGTCTGCAGAATATGATGTGTAGGCCGGGACATCTCTGCAGCACCACAATATTTAATATTTAATTTAAAATGGTATTTTGACACATATTTCACAAATATTGTGCCTCCTGTGATTTGAAAATTGCAGTAGGTCATATTGTGATTTCAATAAAATTCAGATTAATTGTTCAGTCCTAATAAATATATATATATATATATATATATAAACAGACACGACAGCTGCATCCGAGGCTTAGCATCGCCCGAGTCTGCCAAGCTTTTTTTATTTTTTATTGTGCAATAAAGTGATTACGGAACAAGGGAAGACAATATTTTTAGATTTAGATTTATTGTCCCAGAGGGATATTTGTTTCCACAGTCAGTACACGTAACACGTGGTAACATACAGACATACACAAAAACACAAACAATGCCAAGTACAAGTATATACAAACAGCCTAAAGAGTGAGACAAAGACTAACAACAAAACAAAGAGGACAAGAGCAAAAGAGGAATACAACATAAATTGCGGCTGATGTAGTAAACAAGAGGTCATTGCACCCGGGGAGTGACTGCTGCGCCACTTTCACTGTCTAGTTGTGACATCACACATTTAAAGGTACCGTTTCTAAATTCGGGCTGTGTGCATTTCTCCGTGGATTGAGCGTTTTGATACTTTTGCAGTATTTTAGCACCGACCTGCTTTATAAAGACATGGAAATCTCACTTTTACAATACGGGGCCTTTAAAATGGAAATGGTTGCGCATGCTCATGCAGACGTGCTGTCACGTGACCGCTCAGTCCGTCACTGTCTCCGTGTAGCGTGTTACAAGTTGTAGCGAGTCGTGTGTCACTGCAGGTGTGAGAGGAGCTCGTCGAAATAAGGCCGGGAAATGTAACTTTAGGCCTTTTTTTTTTCTGTGACATCGACGTGTAAACTTTTCAAAACTCACAACAAAAGCAGCAATACAGAGAAACATTGTTGAATATGTGTGATTCTAATATCTTGGGTGAGGATCACTTTTCCCTTCTTTTCTTTTGAAGGTCAATGGTTCTTAACTAAAAGCCATTTACATCCACTGACTGTTGTACACCTTCTTGTTTGAAGTACTCTTTAGATGAACAGACGAGGATTCATTTATGATCAGTGTCTTGAAATGAATGATGCCTCCTTTGAAAGGAAGAAAATGCTTTGAAAGTCAAAATAGGAAAATATAAAAATAGATGGGCCTCCGCCCCGTCTCGCAGGAATAGTCGAATAGTTTATACCTGATATACTGTGTTTGACACGTACAGTACCGTGTATTGGCTTTCTTTTTGTTTTCTCTTGTTTCTAAGTCTTGTAGTCCCAGTTGCAAACAATATTCTTTCAAATGTATACTTGCACATTGTTTTACTTCCCACGTGTTTATAATTATTAGTTATTTATTGACTCACTCATTTTATAGATTTTTTTTTTTGCAATGTAAATCTGCAGGAATGAGTCCTTTGCACTTCTGGTTCCGTCGTCTTGAAGTCGATGGGTTTTTGATTAGATGAAATAAAGTCTGTGATTAACACAAGTTTAAGAGATTTTCACATTTTGTTCATCAGGAAAAATATTCTATTTTAGAGCTTTTACGTGTCTTTAAAAAGGCGGTTTCTAACAGGTGAGCACACGAGACTACAGAGGTTGACGGGGTCATTAAACGTCACCGTCAGTTTAGTGACGCTGAAGTCATGTGACTGTGGTGTAGTTTGTTTATAACGTTAACTTTTTTTACTTCTGGCGATTGCATTTATGCTTCAGAAATGATTAAATTTGTGTTTACTTTTGAAGATTATCTTGCTGAACAAAAAGTGTAAGTATCATCAGCGTTTGTTTGCAGCAGAGATTATTTTCTGCTGCAAGAGCGATGCTAACTTCTCGATGTGTAACGATACGTCAATATCATCGATGCAAAGTGGAAAATATCGATACATATCATCATCTTTAGGATGCACCTTTACTGTATTTTCCCACTTTAGATTCATTATTTTCATTTCAAAGTAATACAATTGTCAAATCATATTTTTGTTGTTTTTTGTGAGTAGATATAAATGTAGCTGATTGTGTTAAATGGACATATGACATCGTCTCATATCGATCGCAGGCTTCTGAATTTAATCAAAATCGTATCGTGGCAGACTTTGTGATATCAGCAAATATTGCATCATTGTCCAAAGAATCAATATAATATTGTTTCATGATCAAACTTGTGATTTACACCCCTACAAAAATAAGTAATCCCTGCACCACTTTATACCAGCAAAATAATGTCAAACAAGAAAGAAGCCCACCTATTTAGACTTCTCTGAACTCATAAAACATCGGCCACACTATAAAGCTATAATTGTTTGTCGGGCAGAATACATCTCTCTGAGTATCTGTCAGAGTTTCGTGCAGTTGATCCGTAACTCTGGTCCCTTCCTCGTCCTGGCTGTCAGTCGTAGTTTTCTCACTGTGGCATCTGTGCTGGCTCACGTCCTGGATGTGGTCAATTAGCAGGGTCTTCTCCAGACCACACCAACACAGTATTAACACTCTACTTTACACACATACTCATCATCGCTCTCAACGACTTCTTTATTTCCTCTGCCAGGGAGATTTTGTTTTTGTTTGTTTGACTGTGTGTTTGTGAGCGAGCAGAATATCTCAGATCTTGACAGCAGATTGCAGTGATTTGGTGGAAAGTTGCACAATGGGACAAAGAACAAGTGCTTATATTTTTGGTGCAGATCCGCATCAAGGTGCAGGGATTCCTATACAGGGCGTTTTAGAACTTCCTTCTTATGAAGTCTCCATTTTTTTGTAGCATGATCATCAGGTCAAAATGTATATGTATATGTTGTTTTTAATACTTTGGCCACCAAATACCTGCAACACTTTAGTGCTACAGTAATTAACAAATATTAGCTAACATGCTAAACTTAGATGGTGAAGTTGGTAAATGATATCACCATGCTACCATTAGCATTGTGTGCATGTTAGCATGTTAGCTCACAGAAGCACCTGCATGGCTGCAGAAATAAAGGATTACGTGCTCCCTTACAGCTTGAGAAATCCTACCGCTGATATATATTATAAAGCCTTTTAAACACCATTAAATTACATTGTTGCATTGAGGCAGAGCTTTCTTACTTCCTGAAAAGTTGACATTTTGAAGACAATGGGCTTGATGACGATGGATAATGACGGCATCTGCTTTTAGGCTGCATTCAGACACACAATCACAATCCGGCGGTGTGGGAGTGTCGTGTCCTGTTGTGTACTTTAACCCCCGATGTAGCACTCGTAGACTTCACAATTATTGTTTTCCATCGTATCGTTGTTATGATCCCGAGATTTCCATCCGCATTTGAATGCAACTTAATTTCACAGCATCAAAGAGAAAGAGAGAAGAAAAAAAAAGAGACGAGGGGCCGTGCTTTGTTTTGGAGCTAGATAAACAGCTGTTACATAAACTGCTGGGCAGATAACTGTTAGTGTTTAGTTTTTTACTATTTTTTTTCTGTTCTTGTGGCAGAGATAGAGGCAGGGATGTTTACTGTACCCGACTCTCACATACAGCTCTGGGACTGACAAGTCTGATTGCTGGTTACATGATTGGTCACCGCAGTTGGGTTGCGTTTCTCCAAAAGTTGAATCTGTCTCAACTTTTCGCCGCAGGCCGCTGCATCTTTTTTCGGTGCCCCCACCGCCGCAGCCTAAACCAACTACTCGCATTCAAATGAATGGGAGAACTTATGTTTTCACCGGAACACAAATGTAAATTTAAGATCTAAAATATGTTTTGGAAACGGCAAGTTTAGAGGATTGTGCTGCCTGCTGCCTTGGCATGAACTCTTATGTGTTTTCTATTATACTGTATGTACTTATACTCATGTTTTATTATGTATTTTGCATTGACCATAGTCTGTGCTGCTGCTGTAGTATGATCTATTTCTGTCTGTCGTCACATAACTTAAGACGTGCAGTGTACAGACGGACAACTCCACTCTCCACCCATTATGCACACACACACACACACACACACACACACATACACACACACATGCTTTATACTAGAATTAGCTGTAACACGAACCCCAAACAAACGTGGCGAGGAGCCTGTTCATTGTTGCTTGAATATACAGCATGTTTCAGCTGCTGCGCAGCGCGCAGTGCTGCTGCAGCGGATAGCTTTGGACAGGTGCACTCATCCATAATAAGAACGGTTGCAGCATACAGTACATAATCTATTTTAAACCCTCATTTAACCAGATTAGTTGATTGAGATCAAATTATGCTCAGATCCTGCCAACACAAGTACGAAAAAAGAAAAAGAATATGGTTGAACAAATGAGCCACGCACACAATTTAAGATTAGCCGAATTTCTTGCAGACTTTGGTCTCGTGTGCTACTCCATCACAGAAGCCATTTCAACAAAGTGATGACTTTATTAGAGTGAGAGAAAAGAAGCTTGGAGATATGTCCTGATACCTGTGAGCTTTGGAGATCACACCTCTGTAAAATGATGGATTTTTTTTGTCACTCTTTGTCTGTTGTGTTATTGTTGTGCGTTGCTGTTGTGGGTGCAACGGTTGTTTTGCACATTTGGGAGAAGAAAAACAAAACGATTTCCAATGTTCTCTCTGTATTTTGTCGTTTGCAAGAATAACATTTTCATCCCTCCAGACGTATGAAATCAACAAATATTCTTTCAAAAGCAGAAGTGTTACTCAGCCTATTTAAACCAGGCTTAAAAGATGATGATGCATCCTCAAACTTTACATTTTCTCCTCCACCAATCTCCACACTGTATTCTTGCCTCTTAGCTTTGTGGTCAGACAGTGGAATTACAACTTCCGTGTCTCTCACACGATGCCACAAAAAATCTTGTGTCTTTCGAAATATGTCGCAGTTTTTCGCGATGTGTTTATTGCAAAAGTGACGTTAAAAAAACAATATATTGTGCAGCCCGACGCGGCAGCTGAACTTTTTGGCTTCATGCATCACAGAGCAACTTTCACAGGAACGGAGCTCCGCCTCCAACGCTGTATCCAGTTCTCTTTGTTTCCTTACGGGACCGAAAAACTGCGGCTCACGTGCAAACGGGGTTTGTGTAGTTTCTTTTTACAGTTTTGCTCCCCTGTAGTTGCTGTATGTATGTGTGCATCCCTGCAAATCTGTTCTACTAAAGAATAAAGAATGCCTTTGAATGGATGGTTACGTTTTTTTTTTTTTTGGCATCTCTTCCTGTGGGTACATTCATCGGTATAAAGACTCCTCTGTGTTGTACCCAGTAGACCCGCCGCTGCTGCTGCTGCTGCCACAATGTATGCACTCATGATACCATAAGCTGGTCTGGGTAACGGTGCTTACAATCCCTGTGCCGTGACCAAGAACCCAGAAAAAGATCGTGTCACAACCACCACCCCCGGCTTTCAGCGCTCTCTCTCTCTCTCTCTCTCTCTCTCTCTCTCTCTCTGAAATTCTTGTCGAAGAAGGGACTCATTTGATGTCTCAGACTTTGTGCTCGAGTCAGGCGAGAGAACATTCCAAAAATGGATCTCATTTGCATCCTTGGTGTGATTTTGATGCTGGACAAATAGACACAACAGTATTTTTTTTTCAGCTGAAAGGTCCCTCTTTGTTTTGTGCTTTGTTGTGAGTGAAATGTAGGCCGGCCTGTACGCAGGAATCATGATGAGAGATGGTTCCCACGGGTCCTGGAAATCCTTGCAAGTTTGTGAATTTGAAGGGAAAAAAATAGACGTGGGTCATTGAAAGTGGTTGGATTTATATATTTCGTGCAAGAATAAAAATGGAAGTTCTTGATGTTTTCTTAACGTTAAGTTAAAGACGCTCTGCGTCTTTATTTAGCGCGTCACACATTCAAGCCTCTCTGTCTTTTTAATTATTCTCTGTGAGCTTCTGTAAAGCTGCTAGTTCTCATTATAACATTTCTCTGCGTTGTAACAGTAATTCACCTTTATCCGTGTCTCAAACGTGTTGGGTCCTTGAATTCGAGGGAATTGGGGCTCGAAAAGTCCTTGAATTTGATGTCTGAGAAGGTGTGGGAACCCTGTGATATTTTGATATTTCAGTGGTCGGCTGAGGTTACCATTACCTGATTGCCATGCTGCGTGTTTACTCATGCTTTAGCTTTATTTGGCCTTGAGGATGTTTTCATTATATCAGTGTGCTGCTTCATAAGCTCTCTGTCTTCCTCCCTTTCTGTCCTGTCCCTGTCACTCCTCTCTTTCTTGTCCATCTCCCTTGTGTATATGTGTGTGTGTGTATGTGTGTGTGTGTGTGTGTCTCTGTGTGTGTGCGTGTACATGTTGTCTCCTTTCTCTATATGTGTGTACGCTTTCTGCTCCCAGCCCCTCTGTGGAAAGCAAAGTTTGTGGAGAGCCCTCGCATTCCACAATCAGAGCTTGGCTCCCCTACACACACCTCCACCACTGCCAAGAATCCAGACCTGGACACATACTGCCCTGGTAAGTTTTTTTGGCCAGCTCATCATCCCTCATTTCATCGTGTTTCACTTTCTGCATGTTGGTTCCTGTCTGCGACTGCAGCAGAGACACAGAAAGAGCAACCCGATCGCCAGAATACATGTTGGAATTATAAGTTTCTGCAAAACGTTTCTGGATATGTTACATTTGTATGTTTTATAAACCACAGATATGTTACATTTGTACATTTTATAAACCACATATATGTTACATTTGTACATTTTATAAACCACATATATGTAACATTTGTAAGTTTTTATAAACCACATATATGTAACATTTGTACATTTTATAAACCACATATATGTTACATTTGTACATTTTATATGTAGCTGATATCAACGTGAGCGCATGGTAAAGTGTATAGATAGCACTTTTTTGCCAACATTTTATTCTGAGAAATATCACATAATTGACTAATCAATATGCAAAACCAAATTAATCGCCCGTCCCCGTCCCTCCCTGTCCCCTGTCTCTCTGTGTCTCAGCAGACTTGTTGTCGTCGCTGTCCACGACCGCCTACCTGAACGACCACGAGGCGGTGACCAAGGCCTTCGCCGAGGCCCGGCAGATGAAGGAGCAGCTGAAGAGAGAGCAGCAAGTCCTGGACGCCAAGGTCGCCGCCGTCAGCAACCTCAGCCTCAACAATGGACGCTCGGACAAGGTAAACCTTTAAAGCTTTAAATCCCATCTGTATGACAGCGGCGCATGGTGTCGGATTGTGTTGTAACCTTAGCAACAGGCGGCAAAGTGTGACATCTGCCCCCAAAGGATCAAAGGCGCTAAAAACAGCAAGGTTTTTTTTTTATTCTTCAGTTCAACAGCAAATAGTGTTTTCTCCACATTAAACCTGCAACATACAGCAGTGCTTATTAGCCACAAGCAAAGTGGGGGAAAGTAACTAAGTACATTTACTCAAGTATTGCACTTAAGTACAATTTTGAGATCCTACATTTTATGGTACTTTATACTTCTGCTCCACTACATCTCAAAGGCAAATATTGTACTTTTTACTCCACTACATGTATTTGATACTTTTAATTACAAGTTACATTGCAGCTTCAGATTAATAAAACAAAATATAGTTAACAAATACATGATGATGTGTTATTATGAATAAAGATAAGAGCCGCTAGAGTATATAATAAAAAGAAATAAGCCCCACATTCAGCAGCTTCACTATTAATTAATGCATCAGTAATTATAATCCAATAATATAATTTATATTAATCGTTCTGCATGAGTCATTTTACTTTTTCAGTTGAAGTACATTTTGATGATAGTACTTTTACTTAAGTTTATTTGTGTATTTCTCCACTGCAGTATTACTACTTTTAATGAAGTAAAAGATCTGCAAACAACCATAGTATTTAGATATTTTGGTCACAAAGTTTGAGTTCAACCTCAGTTCATAACAACAGAATTATGATATAATATTATTGTATTGTATTGATATATTACACATTATATATACAGTAAAGATCCATATTAGTACCTTAAAGACCGCTTTATTTATATCTCTTCTATGAAAATACACATTGAAATACAGTCTTTATTTATACATTTCTTTCTTGCATCTGTATAAATACAAATGATGATATTAGGATTTCTATGACAAATGACTCCCACTCATCAATAACACCAAAAACTAAAAGGAAATGGTATTGGATTGTGCTGTAACCTTAGCAACAAAGTGTGACAACTGCCCCAAAGGATTAAAAAAAATATATCAAGGTTTTTTTTTTATATTCTTCAATTTCTGGAGGTTAACAGCAAACGGTGTTTTCTCCACATTAATACCTGGAACATACAGCAGTGCTTATTGTATTTACATATTTTGGTCCCAAAGTGTGTTATGAACCTCAGTTCATGACAACAGAAATTCAAAAGGCCAGCTGTCACTTCATGATACAATATCATTGTATTGTGTTGATATATTACACAACATATTAGTAACTTTAGTCTTTTTTTTATATTTGTTCTGTGCTTTGGGATAAAACAAAAAAAAATCATACTGAAATACAGTCTTTATTAATACATTTCTGTCTTCCATCTCTTAAAAAATCCAAATTATGATATGATGATTTTTATGACAAATGACTCCCACTCATCAAAAGCATCAAAAACTAAAAGGAAATACATGGATTATCTCACGGAAAAAAATCATTCCAAAGGTCTAAATTCATAAAATCTCCCAGAAATGCAGAGAAAAAGTCCCCACACGCTGTAGCGTCTCGTTGTCAGTGTGTAATAATGTGTCTTGCCATATGCCATCCGTAGCGCACCATGTAGGAGGTAAATCAGCGCACAATGCACTCGCTGAAATGTGTAGAAGCTAAACAGGGCCAGATAAGGTAAAACCAGAGGCGTCTTGGAGGTAATGAGTGTGTCTGTAAGGCACACTACAGGGCCACTTGTGTGTGTGCGTGCGTGTGTGTGTGTGTGTGTGTAAATGTGTGTGGCAGAGCGGAGCGTTGGGGAGACAGTAATGTGAAGTGACGGCGCCGGCTCCTCGGCAGCGTG
>JAOVVB010221929.1:0-10541 GCA_028570985.1 Heterobranchus longifilis
CATACTCTCTTTCCTTTTTTCCATACTTATCCAGACCTGGAAATTACTAAAATCAAATTCCATACTTTTCCATACTGCACAGGAACCCTGTTATTATCTCCGCCAAGGAGGTGATGTTTTTGGCTCGGTTTGTCTGTTTGTCAGCAGGATTACGGAAAAACTGCCGGTCAGATTTTCATGAAACTTGGTGGAAGGGTGCAGCATGAGCCAAGGAAGGACCCAGTACATTTTGGAGCAGATCCGAATCATGGGGTGGATACACAAGCTATTTATTTTTGTTAATATTGTGAGATAGGGCATTTGTGCTGCATTCATGTGTAATAATAATCAGAAAAAATGAGTTCCCGACTGGAAAAATTCATGTGAACGCCTCCTCAAGTCTGAAGGTTAACACTGTGAGATAAAGCATGCCTTGGCGGAGGTCTGCGCTCTCCGAATGCCCTTCTACTTTATTAATAGTTTTATTTATTTATCAAGTAAAAACCTGGCTTTGTTTTTTCTACTGTATACATCTTGTTTTTAGCCACGCTAGCAGCTTCCCATTGACTTTTAGCACCAATCTTAATGACTTTGCTGATGCCCTGACTTTTCCTGTAGCACCACCTGCAGCTCTCAGTTTTCACCGATCCAGTGAAATATTTTAACATCGACTAGATGGATTGACACCACATGTTGTAGAGACATTCATGATTCCCAGAGGATGTATCCTGCTGACTTCAGTGATCTCCTGACTTCACAGTTGTGGTTTAGAGTGAATTTTGAAGATGTTGTACATGGTTAACATTACACCTGCTAATTATCAGCGAGTTAGCATAATCATTATGAAATTGTTAGCATGCTGAAGTTAGCATTTAGCTCAAAGCACAGCTGTGTCTATGTACAAGCACTTTTGTTTTAAATGAAAATGAAGCACTTTTCCTTCATTGCACTTTAACCCGTGGTCATGCTTGCCCTTTACTGTCTTTACACTTATTTTTCTGTTGCATGTGTTCTTATTGCGTACATCATAGAACTCCCCCTGTATACTGAGTATTGTCTTTGGACAGAATGATAATAAATTACTTACAATCATGGGACTGTGAGATGTACACAACATGTGTGGTACACAGCTCTTTGATACATAATGAGTCTTTAATCCTATAATCATTTATAGATGACACACTCATTCTTGGGGCTTCTGGGGTAATTAGTACATGTCATGTTGTAGAAGAGATACTAATACATATATCCAGCCCCATGGGGAGATAATTCAGTGAAGAGTTCCTGTGACAATGTATGATGGTGTAACATAAGACAAGTAGACATCCAATTAACTTAACGGCCCCTGGTTTTAACATTAATTATGCATTCTGCCAGAGAAATCCCCTCCCATATACATGAAGAAAAAACACAAAAGCACTCTCACATCCTCTAACCTTTCTAAATATGAAGACTTTTTAAATTAAGCGACTGATATGACAAATCATTTTTCTGATTCTTTTTCAAGGAGAGCGGTTTAATAAGGGTGCTCATAAGGCTCTCAGTGGGCTTTTTGCAACCACTCAGTTTGAAATGACAGACGTGTGAAGAACTGTAAATACGGTTTTTAGAAAACTCAATAGAAACTAATCCGCGACAACGTCTGTTTGGGCAAATTGCCACTTGCAGATGGATGCACCCGCTGAACGCGAACAACAAAGTGAAGATTTTTTTTTTATATTCTGGTACATGATTTTTAATAGAAATACATAAATAAAGAGAGGAATCTAAAATAAAGCGAGCAATCAGTGCTTGTGGAGAAAGAGATGAAAAACTGAGGCTGGGAAGGGGGAGCAACAGGGAAACACTGGGTGGAAAAAAGGTTGAGAGATTGAAAGGAAGCGAGAATGATGAATGAATAAAAAGTGAGGGGGGGGGGGGATTCACCTTGAGTTTGAAATCGAAGTAGCAGCCGGTGCACTCTCCAATCCAGTTCGCCTGCATGGCTTTGACGCCATACCACTCTGGAAGATCTGCGAGGGCGTCCAGCAGAGGCTGCAGGACAGAAACAAAGACACAACTTTACTACTTTGTACAAGTTTAAAAAGAGATATCTTTCCACTTTCCACTGTGGAAAAGAGATCATTTTTTGAAGGGGGGGAGGGCGACCAGTTTCTCATAAGTTTGTGGCTGTCTCGGATAATGCAATTGACTTCATTTCAGTGTGGCCTCTTTCGAAGCCTAGCCAATTTATTTTGACAAAGCAGCAGAGCCGACCAGGTCACATTATGCAGACAAAGAGGGATTTTCAAAAATCCTGACCTCCACTCGCCCTACTTTCTTTGATATCACAAAGCAATCGGCTATGAAGTGCACGCACGCACTCGCGTGCACACGCACGCACACGCACACACACACGCGCGCACACACACCAACAACAAACAGTTATTCTGCATGATTAAAGGAAGCTATGCATATCAACGAGGCTCGGGCCAAAAAGCCACAGCTGGACGGAGGCCGGAGATGTTCGAACTCTCCATTTCCTTTTCAGTCTGTCACAATCTATTACCCACAATCCCCCTCACTGTGCCGCTCAGCATGCAGTACCTCATCAAACCAAATCTATACAAACATAAAGACTATAGTCATCAGCAGCATGGCTGCGGAGTGTGTCAGTTATGGATTTGCTCCAGAGTGGGAGAAAAGAGAATCTGTGTCAGCATGACGGAGAGACTCTTGGAGGAGACGGAGCAAAACAAAGATGTTACCAACAACAACGGAGAAAAAAAAAAAACTGATGACGGCTTTAAAGAGAGAGGCAGAAAATGTTTTTTATTTTCCTGGATTAGAAAATGTAGTTTGGCACAGAAGCAGGGGTAACTGAAAGATGTACAGCAAGGACAGGAGTCTCCATGGCAACTAAGAAAAGCTTGAGAGAAAAAAGCATGCTATAGCAATTACCAAGGATTGTATGTGTGAGGAAGAGATATGAAGTCAGGGCTGACCCCATTGGTATTTGAATGCTTGAGTCTTAGTTATTACATATGCATTACCCCAAAAATCCCAAATAGCCCATGAAATAAAGAATAATAACCAAACATTATTCTTTATGCATCAACATTAATTATTATCAGGATGAGAAGTAACAGAATACAAGTAACAGGATTATGTATTTAAAATACAAAATCTGAGTAACTGTATTACAGTTGCAGTTTAAATTGGTGGTATTGAATACAGTTACTGTCTTTAAAAATGGATTACTTGAAGGGATTACTTTATTTCCTATGTTTTCGGTTCAGTTTGTTTGTTTGTTTGTTTGTTTGTTTGTCAGCAGAATTAAGGAGAAACTAGTGGCCTGATTTTCATGACACTTGGTGGAGGGGTGTAGCATCACGGGGCGGACACACAAATTATTTTTCTCTTTCGTTAACATTGCAGGTCTGCGCTTCTAGTTTGTTTTTATTTTATTTGCTCTAAAATGAATATGAGGCATTTCAACATATATATATATTTTAAACAAGTGCAACAATTTGTGCACATGTAGTGCACCTGCCACACGACAATGTGAGAGGAGACGCACAACCAGGACTCTGTCAGGAATGTGTTTTGGGAAATATAACAGACAGACAAATGAAGTCAGCAAGACCATTTTGAAGTATTCCAAAAGTAATCCAAAGCATTTAGAATATGTTACTTAATCTAATGGAATATGTTACAAATTACATGTTAGGGCATGTATTCAGTGATCTGCAGTGGAATATGTTTTAAAGGTAACCCTCCTAAAACTGCTTATTATTAGTTAATATTCTCAGACGGTGTTGTGTGTAGGCCAGGGTGCATGTGTGGGTGTCGCATTGTCCTGGGTACTGAAACTGAGAGGAGGTCGATAAAACACGTCACGAAATCTGTTCAGCGTGCCCTCACCAACAGCCATCACACACGGCAACCTTTTGCTTCCTCTCCGGATGCGGCTGGATTGTGTATAGATGGTAACCCAATATTTGCGAAAACTCTCCCGAAACTCGTTTCCCAAGTCCTAACCCTAACCATTCGAGGTAAAATGCCTCGTGTGGCTTGTTGCAAACACAGATTCAGAGATAAATATTAGCTTCGATGATATCTGGCAGCAGGTTTTACTTACAGCAACAATCACTTTGTAAGAGCAGGCATCTCATTTTGCAAAAGTAGTAGAAATCAGAACACGTCTTAATAGTCCGGTTTCTTAGCCTCCATGCTTTTCGTGGTTGCAAAGAACTTTCGACTTTAATTCAGAAGGGAAATGACAGAGAGAGAGAGAGAGAGAGAGAGAGAGAGAGAGCTGCCAGCACCCGAAGCTCCTCCATCAACCGTCAGAAAGAATCCGCTGGGTGATGCCAAACGTGTTGTTTGTCCCACCCCATCTATTCGAATATTTCTCACTGAAGCTTCAAAGCCCCAAAAATGATATTGGGGACAGCTCGGCATCATACACTTCTGACAAAGATATTACACAATGCAGCAGGGATTTCAACCAGGAACCCTCAAGTCACAAGTTGTTTGTGTTTAATGACACAGAACACCTCTAGAAGCTGTGTTTATATTTGAGCAATATTATAGCTGCGCAAAACTCTCTCAGTTCGTGAATCATTTAGATGTCAGTTCAGTGTAATAGACAGGCGGCATGTGCGCCTGAGTGCAACATGTGTGATTATGCATGAAATTGAAAACTCTGCACGTGATCATTTTGCATCCTGCACGCTCCACTTCGAAAAAAAAAAAAAAAAGTAATAATATGTACTCATCTGTGTCCTGGAACAAACAATATGGTCACGATTTCATGAGGAAACTCTGTCAGCAGAGCTGACAGCTAAACTGACGACTGGTGAATAAATATTGTCTGAAGTTAATGTTGTCTAACAGAGTCGAACACGTGTACATGGGGAGCAGAGGAACGCACGCGCGGGAAATCACAGTCCCATTACAGCACTTTCGATTTGGCACGCCGCGGTTTCACACGGTCCCCCTTTCACTCCATCTGTCTTCTTCTCACTTTCTTTTCCTTAACACCTTCCTCTTCCTTCCTTCCCACTTCTCTATTCGTCAGAGAAAATTAGAAATGCAGGAACACATTGTCACAGTAGGCTGCTTCCGCCTCCTCTCACACCTCTGACACGGACAAGCACGGGCGACTCCGCCGCTGCGGCTAAAACTGGGTGACTCTGGACAAATTGATGTTTTAATCAAAATGACAAAACTGGCAGAGGAATTAAGAAATCCTCAAAGGACAAACTAGTGTGTTTTGCATGTTTTAGCCCATTTATAAGAAATCACATGTATTTGACATTATTGCAGACAATTTTCCAAAGCATAGAGGACGTTTTTATTTGATTTCACACCTCCCAGGCAGGCTTTTGTTTCTATTCTATTTTAGTACAGTATGAAAATCCACTCACATAAACTTGCTTATGCTCGTTGCTCTACCTTTTCTTCTCATGGCATCAGTAATAATTCAGAAATGATTAGTCAATGAATCGATTCATTGATTGACAAATAATCTGTCAATCAAACTGTTTTAATGTCTGTCATTTTTTTCAAGCAGAAAGGTCAATCTTTCTCTAGTTTTTTAGCTTCTCAAATGTGAGGATTTGCTGTTTTTCTGTGTTTTATAGCATTGTAAACTGAATGTCTTTGGGTCTTGGACTGTCGGTCGGACAAAACAAGACATTTGAAATTGTAATCTAGGGCTTCTGGAAATTGTGATAAGCTTTTTTTTTTTCTTTTTTTTTTCTGCAAGTTCGCAGACCAAACTAATCGAACAAATAATAAGATGACTCGATAATTAAAACAATCTTTAGTTGCAGCCCTAAAAACAAGAAATGTGACATTCACACAATTCTACCAAAATCTTTCTCAACTTGAAAAAGGATTAAGTCAAGTTTAAATATGCATTGTCTGCAAGTCAAGGGTCTGGGAAAATGTGCCAAACGAGTTAAGTGCTTTCCACATCCCCGTAAAACAAAAGCACCTTTCTTCCTGAGGACCACTCTGTGCAGCGTGTGTGTTAGCACACACACACCTACATGTTTAACACTATCTGCAGGACTGCTGCAGAGAAAGCCAGCAGCGTCAAGCTCCTTGGCGTCCTCGCATCATCGAGGACCTCGTCTGGAACGAGCACACCGGGCATGCGGTGAAAAAGGCACAGATATGCCTCTTTCACCTCAGGCGGCTGAAAAAGTCCAGCTTGGCCTACAGAGGCTCAACTGAGAGCATCCTGCATGGATGCCTCACTGCATGATGGGAACTGCAAGGTGCTGCAGAGGGTCGTGCAGATTGCCCACATCATCAGTGGATGTGAGTTTCCATCCATCCGGGATATTTACGACAAACGATGTGTCAGTAAAGCCTGCAGGATTATCAGAAACCCCAGCCGCCCCAACCACAGACTGAGTCTGGCAAGCAGTACCGCAGCCTCAAGGCCCCCAGACCAGCAGGCTCACAAACAATGGACACTAACGACCACCTGTTGCCTGTCCATCTGTGACTTGAAGGGATGAAATGCTGCAGTAGGGATGTCAAAAACAGAAACAAAAGACTTCTAGATGATAAATGTCTCATTTCAGTCCTACAATTAACAACTAACAAATGTATTGTGGGCTACAAAAACAGTTTTACTCTTGTTTGGTCACAGCAGTGAGGCTAGACTTCTCTGTGGTTTAATGCATGTTCTGCATGTACAATGCATGAAACGTCTTTCCTGCGGGTGATTCATCTCACAAATCCACGGGTTGATAATTTTGCCCAGCAGCAGGCCTGTGCTGTGCAGAAAAGGTGGAAGCTTCTCATCAGCCTGGTGGCATTACTCAGACTCCGCTGGTCTCTCTCTGCTCTGCCGGGAGATGCCAGGCTACAAATGACGGTGTCCAGGGGTCTGATTGCAGAACGAGAGAGGCGGTGCTGCAGCTGCTGCTACTGAAGTGTCAGCCATGATTGTTATCAGAGGGGTCTGCTGCTCATTTTGGCCCGCATGAAGCTGCTGGCCAGCCATTCAGACGCCACTTGTCACGTACACACACACACATCGACAGGGCTCTCTCTCTCTCTCACACACACACACACATGCATATAAGCCGTACCTTGGCATAGTTTGTAGTCTTGATGAACCATTGTGTGAGCAGCTTCTGCTCCACCAGGGCGCCAGACCTCCAGGAGCGACCATTTTCATCCACCTGCTCATCAGCCAGCACTGTCTGATCAACAGGGTCCCAGTTCACCACAGCCTGGCACGCACACACACACGCACATGCACACACACACACAGTTAAAATGAAAAGGCAGAGCTTAGGAAGTAGCTTGCATTTAATAGACAGAGCAAAGGCTTATTTCAAGGTCGTCGCATTTCATTAAACATAATCAAAGGGCTTCTACTACGAGCTCCTCTTTTCAATTCATTCATTTTCTTCCAAGAGCAACAGGCGAGCTTCTGTAACGGTCAACCTCGAACCTAAACCAACCATCTTTCTTTTTTTTATTTAGACTTTTATTTCAAACATGTTAAAATAGAAAAATTAAATATACAATAACAAAACATGAATAATCAATGAAATTGATATAAAACATCATACTAACATTATAAATTAATATTTTATGTTAATATTTTATCAAGTCTTACCCCCTTTTTTCTCTCCAATAGTCTTTATGTTAACATAACTGTTCCAGTTTCTAGCTCAAGTGATTCCCATTTCAATCAAATCAATTAAATCAAACATGATAAATGTACAAATCAGAACAAGATCAATACAAAATAATAACAATCAGAATTGAAATAACAGCATCAAGAACCTCCTCACTGTGCCAGTCCCATCTCATAACAATTCAATTCTTATTTAATGTTGTACATTTTTTCATTTCTGTTTCTTGAACATGCAGGTTTTTTGGAACAACTTCTGGATACTGCTGGGTAATAATTGTTTTGTTTTTTTTACTTTGTTCATAATCTCAGCTAAGATCAACCAAGTCTTTAAATATGAGTGTTTTTAATTATTCCTCTCAAAAGAAAACCAGGATCAGCACTTTCGTGCAAAGGCCAGTCCTACCTCTTTCTGATATGCCAGCCCTGCTTCAAAGAGTTTGATAAACAGATGCTGCGTCCACCTGTAGTAGTCTGGAAGGCAGGTGGTCACTTCCTGTCAGGAGAAGCCAGAGTCATGTCAGCAGTGTGACGCACAAGAGAGCAAAGCAGACCTAAAAGCAAGTGTCTGTTTGATGCTCAGTTGTTGTTCAGCTCCGACTCACCCGGTCCCAGTTGAAGCAAAGGCCGAGGCCGTCCAGCTGCTCCCGCATGGACCGGATGTTACTGAGGACACGGCACAGAACAGCAACGTTACGGTACATGTAAACCACGAACACTCATGAGAACAGATGTGATATTTCAGTGTACCTTTTAGTCCACTCCTCTGGGTCGAGACCTCTTTCAATGGCTGCATTTTCAGCCGGAAGTCCAAAAGCATCCCAGCCCATCGGATTCAACACCTGCGGGTGCAGATAGGAGCTCTGTGTGAGTGTGAAATCATTCAGGCACTTTTGATATGTATATACTTTTTTTTAAAGATTATTTTAGGACTCCAGCCTCTGCACACGGGGCGCATGCTCCACCACTGAGCCACCAGCACACCCCAGCACTTTTGATATTTGATTAATTTTAATTCATATAACGCGCAAAAAAAATAACAAACATTCTCTGTTTTCAGCTTCTTAAATGTGAAGATTTGCTGCTTTTCTGTTGTTTTTTTTTTAAATAATTGCAAATTAAATATGTTGACAAAAAAAACTATTTCATGATTGTTAACACTATTTTTGACATTTTATAGACTAAATGATCAAATGGAAAATTAATCAACAGATTAACCCCGCATCAAGTCCATTTGAAGTTTACAACATAGAAAAACAAAAAAACATAGACTGGACACAGAGTGGTACCGAGAGCATTATCTATCAGCGGAGGAAGCCATGGCAACAGGAAGGGAGTACCCACACAAGAAGGATGAAATCACAAAAGGTATGACCTATCTAATTGATAAGAATGACTGACATGGGTGTCTGCGTCCTCGTTTCCGCTCGCCATACTACAACGCCACCCCGGAGTTTCCAAACTAAAACAGGCAGAGCAGCGTTTCCAAATGTCTTCAATTTAGGGGCTCAGAAACGGAGTGATGTGGCATAAACATAGCAAAATAAATGACAACATAGTAATGTGGATGTAGCCTGAGATTTAAGGAGAGCAGAGAAGCTTTTCCCTTCAGCAGATGGGTTTGAAAACATCCCTCTAGTGCAAGGGCACAGATTGGGGGGGACACAAGGAGTCTGGGGGTCCTCCCATGGAAAGAAATTAGCATCTTTATGCACCAATTAATGGTGGAAATGTCTTTATTTATTTAAAGGAACACAAAGGTCCGGAGGCATTGTGGCGCTCTAGTGGTTCTTCAAAATAAAAGTTCTCTGTTTTTTCATGTTTTTATTGGGGATGACAAATGCACATGCTCTAAACACTGAGGGGGACATGTCCCCTGTGGTCCCTCGGGTTCTGCACCCATGTTCTAGTGTCAAACTGCACATAGATTTTTCTGCACAGTGATGGTCAAACATCCAAGTGAAGCAACTATAAGCAAATCACATTTTTGAGTTGAGGGGGACTTTAAAAGTTAGAATAACGGCTTACTTTATTATGTGACGAGAGAATTTATGCAAACAGTAACAGTGAAATCAAAATGTTTCACTGCAGGAGGTAATTTATTCTGCAAAACAGCACTGGGTTCCTCTAACGGCAGCACATGTTGACCCCTATATGATAATGTCTCTGCTGTGATCTCTACTCCATTACACATCGTGGTTAATGCATGCAGACTAATGACAATTTTCATGTAATTGCAGCTGGTGTATAATGTAAAAACAAGTGGAAAACAAGCAATGGAAGATCAGGATGTGACAGCTTTATACAAGCCTGATGCAGATTATGTAGTAAGCTGTTTTCCTGAAGAGCATCACAATCTACTGTTACTTCCCCTCTTTGTCTGCTTTCTCCCTCCATCCTTCTCTGCATCCACATCGCCATCTACCATACACCCTCCTTAACATAAATCCTTGTCGGCTCGAGACGATGCCTCTTTCACTCATCTCTTTTTCCCTTTTAGTGGTAATTTTCTGCTCACTGAGAGAGAAACGAGATGAAAGCACAGGAGTGGAAGGCGTGAGTAAAGTCGAGGAGAAGCAGAGTGACAGGGAGCCGAGGACTGGAGAGGATCATCGCACGGACTCTAACGGGTCTGATGTTTCAGACGAACTGGTATCCTTGGTAACTGCATGGGCCTCATTTGTAAAGCCGAGTGCTGGATGGTATTAGGCTAAGAGTGCTCAGCGCAGCAGACCACTGAGACAGCACAGGAGGGATACAGGCACACGGAGAGCGAGGCACGAGCCAGAGAAGGCGAAATAACAAAGCATAAAAACATATGAGACTCATTAGGTTGGATACGCCAGAGGTTCTCACTCTTTTTTCAGCCAAGGACCCCTTACAAGATACAGAATACACCGGGGGACCCTTATAT
>JAOVVB010221940.1:0-10541 GCA_028570985.1 Heterobranchus longifilis
CCTCCCTAAATGGACTTCTTGGTCTTTTATATTATGTCGCCTCACTTCCTTGTTTACTCCCGTCATAATTACTACGGCCACTAGAGGTCGCCCTCTAAAAATAAAACGTCGATATTGCACGTAATAACCAGGGCCTCCTGGCTCACAATTATGTGGATTATCTACGGATTACAGTGCATTACTTTTCGTAGGAATTACTACGAACAGCGAATGCTCGAGTCGAATCATATGCTGCCTTCAAATAGAAGTCATGTGCTCGTTATGACACGGGGAGTTGTGTACAAGATATGCTTGTCATTCAAGTCGTGAGAATGCTGCTAGGCAACAGTAACATGGACAAATATTAACGTTACTGTCAGGAAGTCACTGAGGCTAACAATTTAGCAAGCTACAGCGAGCAGGTAATATAATGCAGGAAATGTAAAGGTATAAGGGAAAAGATGAGGCAGTTTGGAATATCAACATTTTCTTCAGACATATTCTAAAATTATGAAGAAAAACTCTATGATTAAAATGACGATATATCCACAGAATAATTAACTTCCATGGCCTCCGCCACTTCTGAAAATGGCAAAACTGTTTTTCAACATCTAGAAAATTTGTGTCGTACAACGTAATCGGGAAGGTCGATCAGCAAACACGCTGAAGAGCAGCTCAGTTATGTGAGCAGTGTCTGAAGAGCTTTAATGAGCGATTTCTTCAAAAGATGGACAAGCAAAATCATTGACAAAACTGTAGTTTCATTCAAGACTGCAATTAATTCAGTACTCAGACTTCAACCTTCTGTTACATAATGATTACTGGCAGGAAAGCAAAGCATGTTGGGGGTTAAAGCCCTGCATACAAAATATTTATGCTGCAGGTGTGTCATACAAGCAGCAACACACACGGGGCTGGAGATTATAGGCAGCAAAGCAGATCTACTGTATGTGTTTGGAAGGAAGCCTTTCCATTTCACCGTTGAGAGATCAAAATGTATTTAATGGGAAAGGCTTTTTGCCTTTAATGATAGTAGAGCTGAAGATTGACAGGAGGGGAAGACATGCAGCAAAGGGCCGCAGGCGGGAATTAAACCTGCAGTGAGGACTTGCGCACTCTACCACTGCACCACCAGCGCACCCCAAAAGGCTATAATGTAATAGCAAATAGTTTAGCAGGATATACAATCTGACAATCACACTTTCCAGGCCCACTCCAGCAGGTGGGGAAAAAAAGTCAAATAAATAATATTTGCCAATTATTTCAGCCACATCAGCTCAAACACTCAGGAGAGAGACATGTGAGAAGTCAGGGACAACAGAGAGAAGGAAATCTCAAAGGAAATCTCACATGAATTGACACAAGATGAGAGTCCTAACTCTGTAAACAGGAACGAGTGCTTTGTCACAGTAAAACACAGGAGGGGACGGAGCGGCGAGAGAAAGAGCATCCACAGACGCATCAAATTTTAGCTTTCAAGTTCCACTTTTTTTTACTATGTTTCCCAGATAGGGTGATGTGTGTGCTTGTAAAGAGGAGTGGCGTTTTTGTGAGTGAGGGTTCAGTGTTTGGTGTCTTTTTTAGGATTGGTGTGTTTATTGGTGTGTTTGTGTGTGTAACTAAACCCATGTGACACAGAGCTAGAAAAGTCAAAAAGTCTCATTCTAAACTGTCTCTGCTTTAAGACATGAGAGGGAGGGAGTGGGGGGGGCTTCAGTGACCCCCTCATGTTAGTATGTTCAGTGAATGCACAGTTTCCTCGCAGTGCTTGACTCCGACTGCACGGTCCAACTCACTGAACTAAAACACGGCCGATCGTTCAGTCCCTTCGTTCGTGAAGGTCAGTGTGCTGAAAAGTGAATATTGCACTTGCTGCATTTATACAATATCTGCAGAATAGCAAGAACCAGAAAAACTGCTGCGGTTGCTTCTTGCATCATATGGGTTATTAAAAAAAAAACACATAAAATAAAATCCTGAGAGTACAATTGTATTGTAAGTGCCATACTAATACATGTACGTGCACCCAAACAAAAAGTTCTGCCTGCGTAGTTCCTACTTGGTGCATGTCTACAAACTGTATGATATGAGTGGTGATTAACTACATATAATATATTTTTAGAGACAAGCTGGGGGCCGTTTAAAATCTGTCCGAGGGCCGCATTTGGCCCCCAGGCCAGACTTTGGACATGCCTGGTTTAGGCTACAAAAATACTTTAAGTTTAGGCAACAAAACAACTTGGTATGGTTAGTGAAAAACATGGAGATTGGCATAAACGTCCCTACTTCTGGTTTAAATACACACAGACTCGAACTCCGGTCTGGTGTGTGTGTTCAAGCATGTGCGTGTCTTTCTGCACCCCTCACACAGGCTTATTGCATATCACAAGCGAAGTGCTCATACATGCATGTTTCATGATTCACACGCTTACATAACAAACGTGCCAGCATCCCTGCAGTCACGTTATAAAATGCCAATCCACATGGAGGAAACAAACAAGCAATGTGATGCAGGGCCGGGTATTGAGCGGGAAATGTTCAGATGTAAAGATTAAATTCTTTATCAGAGCAAAAAGCAACATTTGAAAAGAATGTAGGAAATATTAATGGGGTTGGTGTAAGAGGTGTTGGGAAGACTGACACAAAGGTTGGTCAGTGTGGGAAACTGTGGGAAATAAAATCACTGCAGCGCAGCAGTCTAGCTAATCATTTATAAGGACTACACAGAAACAGATGCCCTCTCAAACATTAGAGGCAAAGCAGAACAGCGAGCAAACAGCAGTCTGAACACAGGTGCAACCACTAATTACTCAGCACAGGTGTAAACATGGAGTCTCATTAACTCAACACTGCTCAGCAGGAAAAGGAGAGTTTATCACCCATTCTTCAGAACTGGGACAAGTCATGTCCTACCATAAGATCTTAAAATTATTACTTATCAACACACTAATTCTACAACACCTACTGATAACATGATCATCTTTGTTTTAAAATATATTTTCTATGATTTATGTAACAATGTAGACCCTTGAACGCTTCATTTCCGCGTGCACTCCGTTTGTCCGTGTTTTCTGGATACCTGTACCCTGCACGTGCTCTACCTGCTCCTGACCTGCCTGCTACTACCTGCAGTGAGTTCATTTCTTTAACTGAAAATCTCAATTTGTCTGCATGTAGAGCTTCTGCTGTCGACGCACACACGCGCGCGCGCACACACACACACAGTGAGTAAAGCCAGTTATTTATGACTGAAGGAGACATTTATTGAGCCTTTCACAGCATTTAGGTTTATTTAATTAAGGCTGTTTTGCTGAAGCTGAGCTAATTTACTCACCATGTAGTTGGTTCATGCTAATGCTAGCTTAGCTGCCATTTTCCAGTGAAACTGCTGGATGTGGACAATGTTTTTGTTTACTGATATGATGAGGTCCAGTCACATACCTTTCAACCTATAGTCTTGTTTTTAATCATTTCGCATCATTTTGTTGTAGCTTTGCATCTGTTTTCAGCAGTTTTGCATCTCTGTGGTGGTTTTCCATCTATTTTTAGCTGTTTCATGTCTCATGATTGTTTTGTTTCTTTCTGTCGTTTGTATTCATTTTGTGTATGTTTGTGTTTATTTAGCATCTGTCTGTGATCATTTGTTATTTTTTCTGCAACATTTTATGTTTCTAGGCCCCTGGGTATGTGACACACACACCCACGGGCAGTTAATGGTTCGATCTGTAAACTGTGAGAGACATTTATTATATAATACCATTTTTTATTGTCTGAAATAAACTGTGAGACCATCGTTCCACTTTCTTTAAACAGATTACGTCTCCTTTTTTTTCTTTTTTTAAAGGCGAGCTATAAGAGGGAGGACAAAAGAACAAATGTTCTCATGAACATCGGAACTGGGACCGTTTCTGACTACAAACAGTAAGTATGAACCTTTTTCTTTACAGTTTATTTTGCCGTCTGTATGGTGTGTTGTTTGTGTTGGTTATCTGTGCTCGTTTATGGAGAACGGAAGCTGCCAAAATAAATGCATAAATAAATAAATGACTCAATAAAAAAATGAATATGCCATTAAATGTACCAAAAACAATGGTGTAGTAAGGGGGACAATGCAAAGGGGAAATAATACAGAAAATAAATAAAGGTAAAAAATAAATATTGAATAAAAAATAATTGAATTAATTTAAAAATGAGAAAATAATACAGAATTAAATTTAAAATAAATAAAATGTATTCAAGTAAATGAATAAATTGGAAAAATTCATACAAAGGTAAATAAATAAAGAAGCAAATTACACATCTGTCTTTCTATTGTCTCATACACAGTAGCTCCAAAATGCAACCTAAAATAGATATATAAATAAATATATACAAAAATATAATACATGCTATATACATGCTGCTGAAACAGTATTCAAACTAAATACATTTAAAATAGGTGGCATCAGTATGACAGTGATGTCATGGCCGCCGTGCCGTGACAGCTATCTGTAATATTGGTTCAATAACTTTTTTTCCAGGTAAATCTACAAAAGGTAGATGTCAACACAAGTCTGTTGTGTTTTTGGTTGGCCGCCGCGCCTCCCTATCGATTGCTTTCTATCGATCCGTGTATCGATCTGTCTCTCTCCTTCATGGCCGCCGTGCCATATCTGTCCATTTCAAATCAAATCAGGTTTTATTGTCACGTACACGATCATACAAGTACAACACACAGTGAAATTAACAGGCACAGTTTTAAACACGTTAACATTGTGAAACGGTGGCAGTTTGGGCTGTTTTAGGCACCAAAAGTATTTGGTTAGGTTTAGAAAAAGATCATTGTTTGGATTAAAACCTGCAGTACATTTGTTAGGTTGCTTCACTTCTTTACGTAACTACATGACGTAATTATGCATGTGACATAGAACGTGACATAGTTACACTATTTTACATTTACACTATAATTACATTAACTGTTAGTTTCAAACAGGACAAAGTCCTGTGTTTGTTTGACTTTCTCCGTCTTAATACTGAGTTACATGACTTCTTGCTTTGCTCCCGTCATAATTACTATGGCCACTAGAGGGCACCGCCTAACATTAAATGTAGATAAGGGTCGTAATAAGCTGCTTGTACAAACAACCTGTCTCAATTAATCATAAGTATTGTTTGTGTAGCCAAAGCCTGATATATTCTTTTCTTATGTGCTATGGAGCTCCATTGTTGTACAAAAACTATTAAAAGCACATAAATGAGCCACACCATTGCACTGGGTGACATGTTCCTTCATTATAATGAACCTGAGCACAGTTTAGTTTGTGTCAATCCCACAAACATCATCCAGCTGCTGCAAATACTGACAAAAAGCACCAAATGTGAATACATCCACAGCTGAAAATAATCCCCAACAAATACACAATTTACTGACGTTTTCTGAAAACTACAGTGTCCATGTTTTTTGGGGGATTTGTTAACAGCAAGAAATATATAGAATAAGCTTTATCCTTTAATCCTGACTCCTCTGCTTCTTTCATGTCTCGTGCACTGCAGGTACAACACAGCAGTACACAAACAATGCTGATCCTACATGCTGCAGAGCACGCACTGCCCAGAGATAATTTTTGTACTATACTGTACATCCTTTGAGCCACTGCTGTCAATGCATTAAATTCTAGACTAGGTGTTTTCTATTTTTCTGCAGGAGGGAAACATCTGGTAGTATATTTTTCCCCTTTGGAAGATACCATTGCTTTCATGTGAGGGTTTTTTTTTTGGTGCTGATGTGGAAAATAGTCTCAGTAGGAAATTCACAGGCATTGACAGGAAGGAAACAACAGACCCCTTCCTTAAAACCTGCTGTTGTGACAGACAGCTGTACCCCTCTGGAGCCAAACAATCAGCTGCAACCAATGACATTAAACCTGATTGGTGTTGCACTCTGTCCCAGATCATTTCCGTCTTTGATAACATATTTATGAGCACAATATCATTCATTGCTTACTGTAAAACTCCTCCAAACCATATGACCACATAGGTTGATTGTGTCTACAATTCCAGTTGCAGTTTTAAACATGTGGTGACATAGTTAAAGTTACTTACATTTACTTAAAGTTAAAATTTGACACAAACTCCGGGTCTCTCCTGGGTCAAAGTCCTGTGTTTGTTTGACCCACCCGCCCTAAACAGACTTTCTCGATCTTAAAACTACAGTGCACGACTTCCTGCTTTGCTCCCGTCACAATTAGTACAGCCACTAGAGGGCGCCGCCTAACAATAAACGTAAATATGGGTCGTAATAAGCTGCTTGTACAAACAACCTTTGGGGTTGTTTTTTTAGACAGTCTCAAAATAAATGTGCACCATTTCACACTTTCAAACAATGGTGAGTAAGTATAGGACACAAACACAGCTAACGCATATAAGAGCACTTTTATTTACTAAACTCATGTAGAAATGTTTCATCAGGATGTTCTATATTATCTTTTTAAGATAAAATCAAGGTGCGTGAAAATAATCTGCACACAAAAGGGGGAAGAGTATCCAAAAATAAAGGAAATACTTCTCAAGAAAGTGACAGTTTACAAAACAAAAAAACAGCTTTAACAATATTAAAGCATTTACCAGAATTGCTTTAAGCAGTTAAGCATGTTTTACCTCTAAAACTAACATAGATCCAAAAGAACAATAAACAATGGCGTACAATACAGATATGGCATCAGTATGTATTTGGTCAGGCTAAGAGCTGATTGTACAAATTGTACAATATGACTCGAGCATTTTTTTCTCAGCTAGCAAGCACATGGACTGGTGTTTTATTCTAATCAGTGAAGAGTGTTATATGGATGATAACACTTCTTCATCAGGCACCAAATCTCCCTGCACTGAATTTGGAAACAGAACATCCTAACATCTTGTCTCAACACCTCCTCACAGTTTTGGCCCGTCAGCACCTCGACCTTCGTCTATATGGCAACAGAGATATTTTGGAAGATGTGATTCCCTGCAGTCCCACTCTTATTTGATTATCAAATCAGTATGAAATATGTTATGTTTTGTCAATATGAACCTCCCACTACCATCATGTTTTGTCTTAAACTGAGGTTATTCTCAGTAGGCGATTTGAGGAGTGGTGGGGGGCCCCCCCCCCCCCTTGTTAGCACAATGACCAAAATACATCCCCCTGGTTAACCTGCCGTCCTCTAAATATAGCTTATATGGCGGCTTATTTAAAAGAACAGGTCTTCCCATAGGGTGCTCCCATTGGGCCAAAATTAACAAATCGCCTACTGGTTATCCTGATTTGGCTCCATATTCACGTATGTGGGCAACTCTGGAGGCATTTGATCCTTTAACATCAGAAGTGAAACATCAGAAGTCACGGTCCCAACCAGAGAACTCCTCCTCTGCTTTAGTCTGATCAAGAGGGAAACGATCAAAGTTGATGTAGCAGGGGCCCTGAAAGAGGAAAAAAATGACAGTTAATTGAAAATTGTGGATGCATTTGATGCATACGGCCCGTCCCTCCCGTCTTTCTTCTATGGAAACAGAAGGTTTGAAGTCAAAGGCCCTCAAAACCTGTTCAGCTTCTCACTATGAATAATGGTGTCCGACATGAACACACACACAGTTTGAACAGTTTGGCTTATTTGACAGGAGATATTTCTGTGAACAGTATTGCTCCTGATGCAGCAGATTTGAAGTGTTAAATTCCTAATAAATGACATCTAAAGATGTTTTTCTTTTCAAAATATAACTTTGATTGTTGCACATTTATTGATGTTTTAAAGAAATATCAACAAGTCTTCCAGACCATACGACCTATAGGTCGTTTGTTCCTATACTCTCTAATTCAAGTCACAGGAGCATTTAGAAAATTAGCGGCTCTTCCCGTGGCAGGAGATCAACATGTCGTCCTCTAAACGTTAACGGTCGCAATTTTAAACACGTGGTTAACGTTGTGAAACTGTCGCAGTTTGGTTTAGAAAAAGATCGTCATTTGGGTTGAAATCAGCACATTTGTTGCGTTACTTCACTTCCGTGTGTAAGTACATGAAGGAATAATGCATGTGAGTAAAGAGTAAAGAGTTTGGTTACTCTTTAAAATAACTCAAAGTTGACTTTTCAGAAACAAACACCGGGTCACAGTCAGAACAGACTTTTTTGATCTTAATACTACATTACATGACTTCCTGCTTTGCTCCCGTCATAATTTCTACGGCCACTAGAGGTCGCTGCCTAACAATAAGCATAAATATGGGTTGCAATAAGCTGCTAGTATAAACCACCTATTGGGTTGTTTTTCGGGGGACGACGGTATCAGAAATACTGAAGATTTGAAACCACGTTTTAAAGGGCTTCAAGAACTTAACTCCACAAAATCCTCTCTGAAGTGTACCAGCTGTGATCTTTGGTTCTGCTTTCCTTACACCAAACAAAATGTGTCTTTTCACATAATAGTAAAATAAAACTTGACTCGCCTTGCGTATGAGCCGGACCGTGGGGGCGTCGAGTTGACACATACGCAGCTTGTGCCAGTTCATACTGCTGAACCACCTGAAGGGACGAGATGAGGGAGATTACAGGTCATGAAGTGAAGAAATAAATAGCTCACACACTGCAGGGCTCCAATATCCACTTATTTATTGACGCAGCACTCCATTTTGGAGATTACGGGTCAACTATACTGAGAGTGAGTCAGAAATAACAAAAATTGAAAAGCTCAGTTAGGAGTGGAGGAACTCCAACTGTAAAGACAAGAAGACCAAAAACAAACATCCTTTGATTAAGAAAATAAAATAGGCCAACTGGTAAATACAGTGCTTTTTCACCCAAGGATTATGAGGTATCACACACATTTTACTATCCAACACCCACACATTTGCACCGCATTCTCATTAACGGGCCGTATAATGAATAGGAAAATGTATGCACAACATATTGATTATAATATGTGTTCCGTGTTCCAGTTTGTAGATATAACACGTGTTCCGTTTTAAATCATGGTCCCGGTCGCGTGATACACACGTCATTAACGACGCGATTAACGTTGTAAAACGGGACTAATACGGTCATTTTAGGCCATAAAAATAGGATTACGCAAAACAAAATGACTTGGTATGGTTAGTAAAAAAACACTGGGATTGCATTAAAATTGCATTAAAATTCCTACTACCTATACGTCCAGTTTAAATACATGTGCCGGTCACGTGATACATGCATCATGGACGTTGCGATTAATGTTGTGAAACAGGAATAATTCGGTAGGTTTAGGCTACAAAACGACTTGGTATGGTTAGTAATAAACCATGGGGATTGGCATTAAAATCCCTACTTCCGTATTCTGTTTTAAATACATGTGACGGTCGTGTGATATACACAGACTCGAACTCCGGTCTCCTCGGTGAAAGTCCTGCGTGAGACCGAGACAATGTGTCTTTTAAACCTCGGCCGCATTTCTCGCAATTACGTGCGTTCTGTGTACGAATTACAGTGCATTACTTTTTGTAGTCATTGCTACAAACAGGGAATGAGACCAGCTTGACATGTTGCCATGGTTACCTGTGATGCCGGACATCTTTGATTCCATTCTTGGTGTTTCCTAACCTCTGACCTGGCCGAGGTCTGCAAACAAAAACACAGACAGACGACATTTACAGACTTTTTTTTTTTCTCACAAGATTCCACTTTATAAGAGATTTACGTTCATAACCATGAAGCTAAGTGCATATTATGATTGTAGAGTATTACTTTGCAGATTTGTTCCATAATTCATAGTCTACACTGGGAGTAACTGTATAATACACTCAAACCTCTATCATTTTCACATGCATTTTACATGATCCAACTCTATTTTATGAGCAAGTTATTCAGGCAGCATTGAGTTCATTTTGAATATCATACTAGAGCATTATCAGTATATTAAATTTTAATTAACATGCAGTCAATATATTCGTCTCACCTGCACATTTTGCTGATGATGGACTTTGCTGCCTCACTCATGTAAGGTGGATACTTGAGCACCCCGTCCAAAATCTTGGCATAAATCTTCTGAGGCTCTGAACTTGAAAAGGGAGGGCTGGCAAGTTGAAAAGAGAGACGAGTGATGTTGTTTTAGTCTTTTCATGGTCTAACATACAAACACTCTGAACCTGCAGATACTGGATTGTGTCTCATATTTCCCTGCTGCCATCTGCTGGTTAACATTTTGTGTAGCATTCTTTTTCTTGAAAAATGAACATCTTTGGTGATTTATTAATATAAGATTGAATCATACAAGACATCAGAAATTCTTGCTTCCAAATAAGGGCAGGTGTATTCGTATTACCTTCCCACCAATAGCTCGTAGATCAGAATGCCAAGGGACCAAAAGTCAACTGCAAAGTCATGTCCCTGGTTCTTGATGATCTCTGGGGCCATGTACTCAGGAGTACCCACAAATGAGTAGGTCTTCTCACCGCGCACCAACTCCTTGGCAAAACCAAAGTCCACCTGCAGAGACACACACGCACACACACACACACACACACACACACACACACACGCGCACACACACACACACACACACACACACACACACACAC
>JAOVVB010221951.1:0-10540 GCA_028570985.1 Heterobranchus longifilis
AACATTTTGTGTGACAAACATGCAAAAGAATAAGAAATCAGGAAGGGGGCAAATAGTTTTTCACACCACTGTATTTTGGTAAAGGTATATAGGGTTATGGATTAAACACAACAGTCACAGGGTTTAACCCAGGGTCTGTGGGCGAGAGTGCGTGGAACCCCGTCTGATCTTTAATACAAAACCTGCTGGGGTTTATTATGGGATCAGTAGAAGGTGATAAGGATAGGGTGTATACAGCAATATACAGCAATATACAGTAATATACAGTAATATACAGAATAACTATGCCAACATTCTGCAGTGGAAATGACGCATCAAGAAGCTTCATCATACACATAAACATAAAGTGTTTGCTATGCTGTGTCTCTACTTCAGATGTTACCCTTCACCAGGTTATACTGCTATTTTGCACATCCCTGGCTGGAGTATTCAATAAATCAAGATCAGGACCTCTAGTTTAAGGTGTACACAGAGTTTTTATTTTCAAAATGTTTCTGTGACAGAAAGGTATTGGCAAGAATGAAAGGAGAAGTTTACAGGACGGTAGTGAGACTACCGATGGTGTACGATTTGGAGACGTCGCCGCTGACAAAAAGACAGGAATTAGAGCTGAAGGTGGCAGAGCTGAAGATGCTCCAGTTTGCTTTGGGAGTGTCAAGAATGGACAGGATTGGGAATGAGTATATTAGAGAAACAGTGCAGGTAGGACAGTTTGGGGACAAAGTTGGAGAGGCCAGATTATGATGGTTTGGTGCAGAGGAGGGATGAGGGGTGTATCAGGAGGAGAATGTTAGAGATGGAGCTGCCAGGCAGGAGGAGAAGAGGAAGGAGTGTGGTGAGAGAGGACATGCAGGAGGTTGGAGAGACAAGGGAAGATGTGGTAGACAGAGTTAGATGGAGACAAACGATCGGCTATGGCGACCCCTAACGGGAACAGCCGAAAGAAGAAGAAGGATAGTGTTTGCTGTTTTGCTTCCAACATGCAAGTGGGCCAGAATGGACGTATGTCTTAAATATTGCATTGAAATATCCTGCTGTTTCTGTTTCTTTTTCGTTGGCACTGTTGCAGATGAAGACATGTTCTCCTCCTGTGACAGCAGTCCTGTGAGAGTGATTAAGAGTCCCGGCACTTCTACGACCTCCCATGGTCTACTTTCAGGTCCAGGGTGCGATCTCCTTTGTTTATGACACTAGCCTTCGCTGCTCCATTAGTCAGCCAAGCACTTTAAGTACCTATGAGTAGACCTATGAAGACGTCTTGCATGAGTGTGTGCTCTACAACATTTTTCTGTTTTTGTTAGTCTTTCCGTGCAGCTTCATGTTTTTTTATTTTTTTATTCCTGGTACAAAGTACTCTTGTTTTAAAGCTGCATTTCTGCACAGAAATGTGTCTAAGCTAAGTTTGCTGGCTTGTATGGTCTCAGTTTTTTGCACAAAGAAATGTTACCTGCGCCAGGGATGTAGGCCAGGGTCACACAGGATATTTGGCACTCAGCTTTTGTTCTGCCATTGTTCAGTTTAAACTTTTCCCACACAACGGAAGTCTTCAGTATTTCGCCTTTCCTTTAACGGCCACATTCACTGCTGAGAGTGATGAGTAATGTCAAGCGTCCAAGCTGGGTTATCATCCGTCTATTTTATATCCACATTTGAATAGAGTTTAATAGAGTTAAATAGAAAGTAACAAGAATTTACCAGCGATATTTTTCAGTTTTCACTTTATGGATATCTTACATTTAGTAAAAAAAAAAAAGCAAAAAAAAAGTTCGAATATTAAAAGTGTAACGTGAGTACCTGTCTAACCAATGAATATCCAATATTTGGGTCTCGGCCTTAAAACAATAGGAGGGGGTATCAAAAACCCCTAACGGCACGCTAACGGAGTTCTTGGCAGACTTCAGTGCGGTGTTCCTTTTGCTCCTGGCTCAGTAGACTGGGGACGAACTTGACAGAGACACGTCGCATGTTCAGATCCCATGTGACGATTGCCTGGACTGTTCCGTATGAAACACCGTGGATTGTTCTCCAATAATATTCATGCACAAGTTGCTGAATGGCTTTGACATTTTCTTGAGCTTGTTGAAGGTCTTCCTGATCCCAGTCTTCCACTCAAAAAACCTCAAACGATTTGTTATAGCATCGCCATAAACTTTCCGAATCATGTCATGGCAGATTTGCCCAGTTTCACACAGAATTTTACATTCACTCTTTGTTCTAAGTTGCTGTCCTTGATGAAATAACAGACGTGATAATGCACATGGTCAGATTAGCAATTAGCACCGGTTGCTAATGTACCAGCTCAAAAGACAATGTCTTTTGGCACACTGACTTATGAAGGTCGGTGCTCTCTGTGACTGTTTTGTGCAGCCTTGTGCTGCCACCTGTCTTTTACTTCTTATCTAGACTCCAGGTTGTAGGACCTGTTTCTCTAGATGCTGTAACAAGTCTCACAGGGATTCAACTCTTATTACTATAATTACATGATGGAGTGCTCATACACACACAGTTTTACAGTAATGATCTCAGACTCGGATAAAAGCAGCTGCATGTCTGTTTAATTTATTTATAATTATTAAATATTTAATGTAGTGATATGTCTACACCAATATTAAAAAAAAAAAGATCTCTCACTCAAGCTCATCTGACATGAAAAAATATTCAAATCAGTTTTACAGTAAAGTATCCTCAGCCTGATTTCACCCCGATGTCATTATATTATGTCCCAAACCATATCATAATTTTTCATGTTTAAGTTCACTCACTCATCACCTATACTGCTTTATCCTGTATACAGGGAACACACACATACATTGCAGGTCACACACAGACATACACACACTGGTGTAGTGGTTAGCACTGTCGCCTTGCACCTCCAGGGTCCGGGTTTGCTTCCCGGCCAGGCTTGGTTCCCGTCTCTGTGTGGATGGAATTTGCATGTTCTCCCCGTACTTGGTGGATCTCCTCCGGGTACTCCAGTTACCTCCCACAGTCCAAAGACATGCAGATTGCACTACTCATACATAATGTGTGTGTGTGCCCTGTGATGGATAAGCACCCTGTCCAGACCCTGACAGTGCTAAACACTACGCCACTGTGCTGCCACCATGTATAATTTGTTTATTCTAAATTACTCTCAATCATAATTATTGAATTTTTTAGGAGAACGAGAGAGAACGCGACTGACCTGAGATAAAATCAACTCCACGTCCGCATTTCTAATTTCTAACCCAATTATACAATGACATCATCGACACAGAAATCATTAATGAGAACACGTAATGGTGGTCAAGCTCTTTGACTCTTCATTTAAGGGTGTGTTTATAAAAATATTATCAGATTTACATGCATGTTTCTCCTCATGGTTGTACTGTAACTCCATTATGTGCTGCTCCTTCAAATTCAACTTGAGAAGGTGACAGAAAGAGCAGCATGTCTCTGGCATGTTTATTCAGGGAAAAACCTCTTTATACTAAACCAAACACACACACACACACACACACACACAAGTGTGTTTGCCGGAGGTGGTAATGGTTGTGTAGAGAGATGACCAGGTCAGGTGTGTGGTTATGTGGGACACCAGGAGTTTCAGATCTTCAGTGAAACTCTTTCAGGTTGTCAACCAGTTGTTGATTACCTGCAGAGTTGGGGGTGGCGTCTTATAGTTAGTAATGGTTTTCAGGCCTCTCCACACAGAAACAGAATTGTTTGCATAAAACGGGTTTTCCATCTTTTCAGAGTAGCTCCACTTAGCCACTCTGATCTCCCTTGTTAGTGTGTTCCTGGCCTGGTTGTACAAGATCCTGTCCACACTTCTGCAGTCATTCTCTTTGGCCTGACAAAGCTGTCTGGGTTTTGCTGTGAACCATGGTTTGTCGTTGTTGTATGTTAAATAAGTCCTGGCTTTGAGATTCAGACACAGTCTCAGTGTTTAAGTCTAGACTAAAACCTATTTATTTAGCCAAGCATTTTTATAAATAGATTAGCCTTAGGTAAAGGAGCAGATCTGGGGGACTCATGGACGTAGAGTATTATGGTGAACTGGTATGTTTAGATGCTGTCCTCCCCACTCTCATTGATCACTCAGGTTTGTTGACGGTGAGGTGATTGGTCGCTTTACATCCCAGTTCCCCCTCATGTCTGTGTTTCCTTCTGGCTCCTCCCTTTTAGTTATGATGTCATCGTTAGTTCTGCCGGAGTCCCTGCTTGCACTCTGCACTAAATATACATTCACCTTATACATTACATGACTGTGACCAGACCTAACTAGTTTCTCTTCTCTTTCTCTCTCTCTCTCTCTCTCTCTTTCTTTCTCTGTCGAGCTACACATGTCATTTCTGTGCTGCCAATTATTTAGACCCACTCTGCCCTCTGGAACTGTCTGACTCATCCTGGTTGGAGATCTCGTCTGATCTGACTCATCCCGCTTGTGGTTGGAGATCTTGTTACATGGATTCCCCATGTTGTCTGCTTGGGATGCATGTGGTAACTTGGTGCGGTTCCACGTTACCATGAAGACTGTAACCGGTCCTGCTACTTGTGACTGCAGTGTTTGTTTAGTTCTTTGTTATTTTAAGACTGGACCACTGCAACTCACTCCTGGCAGGTCTGCCTCTGTCCACCATTCGTCCTCTGCAGTTGATCTAGAATGCAGCTGCATGTCTCGTCTTCAACCTTCCCAAGTTCTTCCCAGGTTCTCACTACCCCACATCTCCGTTCCCTGCACTGGCTTCCTGTAGCTGCTTGCATCAAATTCAAAACCCTAGTGCTTGCCTACAACACTAAAAATGGCCCAGCACCCACTTACCTCTCAGCTCTAATCACACCACGCACCGCACCATGTTCCCTCCGATTCTCCACGACTGCTCTATTGGTCCCACCATCTCTCAGGGATCGAGGAAGACATTCATCTAGTTTTCTGTTCTGGAGTCTAGGTGGTGAAATAAACTTCCTCTAAATGTCTGTAAAGCTGTTTCTCTGGCAATTTTTAGGCGATGATTAAAAACCCACCTGTCTTAGGTATGTGGGGTAATCCCCCCACCACCCCAACAAAAACCTTTTCCAAAAGTGTGTGACTGATTGTACTTCTAGTCAGTAACCTTGTAGCTAATGTAAGAATGTTATTAATGCAGGAACCTTCACTTCACAAGCACTTTTGTAAATCATTCTAAATAAGACCATCTGCCAAATTCCTACATTTAAATGTAATAAAATCACGTCTGTGTTCTTGTTGTGCCTGCCTCTCATGGGCATGCTGATTAGCCTGCGATCCAGCAAATCCTGTTGTTTAGCTTTTGTTTTATATTATACATGGACAGCACATTCATAAAACAGTAAAAGTCACGTGTCTAAGACGCCTCTCCTTTAACAAGACAATATTTAAGATAAAGAGTCACACATGCATAATTCTGTATTTCCTTTTGCAATTTCCAATTGCAGCTTCCACTTATCATGTAGAAAATACTGTACAGAGTGCAGAGACACACAAGGCATTTAAACACATGGGACATAAAGCGCAGGACAATGTGTGCAGAGGAAAGAATAAATATCTGGCACATTGTAGTATGGATGTGAGTCTGACATATACTATTATTATGTATATGAGTGTTTTGATTTGGTGCGTGTGTATGTGTTTGCTGCTGGAATTTTTGTGCAATCATTTGTGCAGCTGTGTGTGTGTATGTGAGTGTGTGTGTCCCTGAAACAGAGATAGAAGAAATTCCATCCAGAGCCCTTATCCTGAGTGTACAGTAATTTCTCCTGAAGTGCTGGGTGTTTCATGGATCACGCCCTGTCTGCCATCTTTTCCCCATGCTGTCACTTTTCCTCACGTGCTCGTGTTTTCGCTAGCCCTCATTTGTATTTCCCACGCCTCCGTTTCTGCCCCGTCTGCCCCCTCGGTTTCTCATTTCCCAGTGATTACTCCAGCATTTAAGCACACGCTGTGCGTAGGTCAAACTGCTGGATTATTGTATGGTTCGTACCTTGATTTTCTCGTGGTTTTTTTTCGACCTCTGATATCACGTTGCCAAGTTCACTTTGTTTCTCGTTCTCGCTTTCTGCCTCTCGTCTCGGATTTGTTCGCCTCGCTCTTTGATCTCCCGGTTTTGACCTCACGCTTCCTCTTCTGGTTTTCAGCTTCTCGTCTTCGTTTTCGGATTTAACGCTCCGCTCTTTGATCTCCCGGTTCTCGAATCTCCGCTCTCCCTTTTGACTACGACTCCCGCCTTCCGTCTTTGCACTGACGTTTCACCGCCTGACCTTTTGGTTCCAACACCGGTTCCGCTTTTCGACCCCACCCCCTCCAAGTCTGCCATCATCTTCCCGCGTTTGGCTCCATCATGCTCCGCCCACCCCGTGACAGAATAATCCAACCACGATATGGATCCAGCAGATTTTGACCGCATGAGATCGGCCCTGGAGAGCCAGGGTGCCCTGCTCGGAGCACATCAACAGGAGCTGCTCACTAATAAGCAGTCGCTTGCCCATGTCACAACCCAGCTCCAAAGACTCCGACTCTCTCCAGCGCAAGGCGGAGCTTCCAGTGAGCAACGAGGGCCACGCCTCCCCGCCCCCCCACCTACAAAGGAGATCCAGGTACCTGTCGCTCCTTTGTCTCCCAGTGCTCACTGATCTTCGAGCTCCAGTCCTCCACCTTTACCACTGAACACTCCAAAGTGGCGTACGTCATCACGCTCCTCACAGGACGAGCCCGGGAATGGAGCACCGCGCTCTGGGATGCCCATGACCCCTGCTGCTCTAATTACGAGAACTTTGTCAGGCTGGGCGTAAGCTGCTGAGACTCAGACAAGGCTCTGAGTCTGAGCCCTGTGTGATGTGTTTCTTGAAGGCCTGAAAGAGGCACTCAAAGACGAGCTGGTCTCCCAAGAGCTACCTTCATCTCTCCAGTGACTAATAGATTTGGCCGGCCGAGTGGATTCACGCCTCCGCCTTCGTAGACCTACCTGGGGTTCTCCACCCAGGTTTCCCCCTCGACCCTCCTCTCCACGAGCCAACACCCAAGACGAGCTCATGCAACTGGACAGAACGAGCTAGTCGACTCAGGATCGGACTACAACCTTATCAACACAGCTCCAGCCAAGGCTCTGGGTATCCCCGCACGGCCATTGGAGACTCACCTCAAGGTTTAGGCCCTCGATGGGAGTCCGCTCCCATCTATCACTCACAGAACCCTCTCGTCGCTGCAGGGGAACCACCGGACCTCACCCACGTTCCCGCAGAATACCATGACCTCAAGGAGGTCTTCAGTAAATGTCGCGCCATTTCTTTGCCCCCCCCCACTGCCCATACGAATGCACCATCGATCTGCTCCCAGGCACCACACCACCCAAGGGCAGCATCTACTCGCTGTAACCCAAAAAACGCAAGGCGATGAACCGATACATCACGGAGTCCCTCGCGGAAGGGATCCTTCGCCCCTCCTTCTGGTGGTTCTTTTCGCCCATGAATAGATTACAAGGGCCTAAATGACATCACTATTAAGAATCGCTACCCTCTCCAATTAATGACTATCGCCTTTGAACTCTAAGATATTCACCAAGCTGGATTTGCTTAACGCATATCACCTCGTCCGCATTCGGGAGGGAAACGAATGGAAGATGGCCTTCAACACCCCAACTGGACAGTATGAATACCTGGTGGTCCCCTTTGGCCTGAGGAATGCCCCCGCAGTCTTCCAGGCCCTTATTAATGACGTTCTCAGGGACTTCCTCAACTCCTCAGTATTCATTTACCTTGACGATATCTTGATCTTCCCTCCGGACCTGGAGGAACACCAACACCACGTTCGACAGGTGCTGCAGAGGCTACTGGAGAAAAACCTGTTCAAGGCAGAGAAATGCGAGTTCCACACCACGACATCAACTCCAGAGATTCCTGGGCGTCGCCAACTTCTACTGTCGCTTTATTCGGGGTTACAGCTCCATAGCTGCCCCCTAACAACTCTCACCTCTCCCAAGAACCAATTTCACTGGGACCTCGAGGCCGAGAGGGCCTTTACTGAACTCGAACAACAATTCATGTCCGCCCCAATCCTAACCATCCTAAATCCGTCACGCCAGTTCAACAAGTTACGCCCCAGCTCCTTCTTCTCACACCGCCTAACCCCCGCTGAAAGAAACTATGGCATCGGCAATCGTGAGCTCCTGGCCATCAAGTTAGCTCTGGAAGAGTGGAGACACTGGTTAGAGGGGATGGAGGTTCCCTTCCTGGTCTGGACTGATCATAAGAACCTCGAATACCTTTAGAGCGCTAAGAGGCTGAACGCCCACCAGGCCTGATGGTCCATGTTCTTCAGTAGGTTCAACTTCACCCTCTCCTACCGCCCAGGATCCAAAAACGCCAAGCCTGACGCCCTCTCGAGACAATTTTCGGCCACTCAAGACCTCCACGCCAACGACACAATCCTGCCTCCTACCCCCTTGCTCACTGCCGCAGAACTTGACATTGAGACCAAATGTAAAGGAAGCCCTGACCCACGAGCCTAGCAATATTCCCCCTAAATGCCTCTTCGTTCCTCTCTCCCTGCGTCCCCAGGTCCTGGAGTTGGCCCACAGTCCTAAACTCTCCTGTCACCCTGGCGCAAACCCAGCAGTGGTTTTGGTGGCCCACACTTAAGGAAGATATCTCCAGCTTTGTGGTGGCATGTGACGTTTGTGCGAGATCCAAACACACCAACACAGCCAAAGTGGGTCTCCTCAGGCCCCTGCCTATCCCACACCGCCCATGGTCCCACATCGCCTTGGACTTCGTCACAGGGCTACCCGCGTCTAACGGCCACACTTGCATCATGACGGTGGTGGATTGGTTTTTGAAGGCCGCCCACCGCCAAAGTCATGATCAACCACGTTCCATGGCCTCCCAAGAGACATTGTTTCAGATCAGGGCCCCATGTTTCACATATCCCAGCTACGCTGCCTCGCCTCATGCCCATTGAGTTGCGTGTTGTGACGATCATCGTGTATTGTGACACCTGTCGTGTGTGGTGACGCTCGTTGCTTGTTGTGAGGCTCGTTGTGTGTGCAGATGATCTCCCAGTGTCAGGTAGCTGAAGGCGAAGGTTGGTGTAGGTGCAGATCTTTAATTCAGTGTAATAAAAAGAATGGCAACAACTTTCTCTCTCTCTCTCTCTCTCTCTCTCTCTCTCACTCACACACACACACACACACCGTTTAGTCAAGACAGATGGTGTTGACCAACAGGAAACATTAAGGGGGAATCATTGTGCCACTGGTTCACCTCTTGGGACACAAGTATACACACAAGCACACACACAAGCACAAACACACACACGCATGCACACATACACACATAGTCTGTAATGACAGTGGCTGTAATTACATTACTAAATTATATAAATTTAATCACCTCCACTCTGTGTGTGCGTGTGTGTGTGTGTGTGTGTGTGTGTTTGAAGAGACAGACGGTGACAAAATCTGAGATCTGATATCAGTAGAGCTCTTTTAAATAAGTACATTAGTTCAGTGGGTTAAGGCTATGTGTTACTGATCAGAAGGTAAGGTGTTCGAGCTTTCTAATAGGTTGGAATAATAAAGTACTCTATCTGTCTAACTATATGTGACAAATGCAGTTTTTTTCTAACACATACGCACACACACACACAGATTACAGCAGCATTCTCAATACACAAATATTTTTTTTTGTATTTAACACAAAATGCATGGATTTCAAAAGCTCAGTTTTCTGATATCACTTGAATCACATTCACTTTAACACACTTTTTGACTTTAAGACACAGTAAAGAAGGGAATGTTTTAGAATCATACTCTCTGGTTTTACTCAGATGAGGCTGGGTTCCGTAAGGGATCTTTCACATCAGGGCCCCCAGATGTGTGTGTTCCGTAAGGGATCTTTCACATCAGGGCCCCCATTTATGAGAACACTCGACCCTAAAGTCTGGTTATGTTTAATCAGTGAGCACACAATCATTCTCCGCTCAGAAACCCTGCTCGAGTCCTCAGTAAGACATGGTACAGCACACTCAGGCACGGATCGAATCGGATACGGAAACCAATTGTATGTGAACATGAAAGTAAATCGCTGTTTAGATGCAACATCAACATTGCCATCTGTCTCCTCTCTGTGTGCAGAGCATGAAAATTAACTTACTCATTCTCTTCTTCTCTTGTGCTTCATGGCGGCTCGTAAATCATATAGGTGCATACTGCCACCTGTTGTATTGGAGCGTGTAAATACGGAAGTACAAATCAATCAGGCGACTGAATATTTAGAGTCAACGTTCCTTATACCTTAGATAATGTAGCTCCAGTTAAAAGAAAAATTATTAGAGATAAGAAACTCACTCCCTGGTAGAACGACCACACACGCACTATAAAACAGACCGCTCAGAAATTTGAATGTAAATGGCGTCAAACTAAATTGTTAGTATTTCAAATAGCATGGAAGGAGAGCATCCTGAACTATATAAAAGCTCTTAGTGTAGCTAGATCAACGTATCTCTCCACTCTTATAGAAAATAACAAAAACAATCCTAGATTTTTAT
>JAOVVB010221962.1:0-10540 GCA_028570985.1 Heterobranchus longifilis
TAGTTTTACAAGTACATCAGGACAGTATCGGACTTGATAACGATGCCAGTGTCGGTGCTTCTCTAGTAAATGGACTACATTTATATATTGCTTTTCTAGTCTTAGCAAAACCTCAAAGTGCTTCACGACACAAGCCAGCATTCACCCATTCATACACTGGTGGCAGAGGCTGCCATGGAAGGTGCCACCTTGACTTTGACGTGTAGACTGTAGGAGGCAGGGTTCGAATCACCGACCTTCTGATTAGTGGACGACCGCTCTACCTCCTGAGCCACAGCTGCCCCAAGAAGGGACATTTCTCAGTGTCAGAGCTGGCATTTTACTTTCGCAATAGCAAAGGCAGGTTTCAACTCAAAATAATCACAGATACATGTTGCTACAGACATGTCGGCATAAAAAATGGTGAGGCAAATGAGGCCAAACATCTGCGACTGGCAACAACTCTGAGGTTTGCACCAAAAAATGTTAGTGTCCAGGAAATCCAAAGAATGGTGCAAAACAAAAGTGTATGCTAGGTGTACTGTATCATAGGAAAACAATGGATTTGCATGTGTGTTTGTTTAGATAGCATACAGCAGCAGTGGTCTGCACGTTTGTCACTTTTCCTCTGTTATCTATTAATTTGTTACTGGGGATAAATAAGAAGAGTTGTAAGCCACTTTTGTGGTATGTCCACTTTCAACCTATATGTTGTCTGTTCATACCTCTAGTGATTGAGTGATAGTGTGCGAAATACCCAGTGGCAATCAGGGGGTCCCCCTACTGAGTGCTCCAGTGTTATGCTGAAGTCTACGCAATATACAAGAATTCATGAATGCAAGCCATGGCAATCAACTAGGCTATACAAACTTTGCACACACACACACACACACACACACACACATCACCAAGGCTATATCGTTAGCTGCAGGGGTATGAGCATTAGCTCCGGGTTTTTCCGCTATATTTTCGTTGTTATTCTGATTCAGCTTTTTTTAAGTGAATCCAAAGTTAATAAGTATTGAACTTTGCTTTCTCTTTGACATATTTCCCCAACCTGATGCATACTGAGTCTGTATTTTTAACCAAATTTAACCATGGTGTCGAAGCAGAAAAAAATCCATTGCTTTTCAGTTCATATGGGGTAATATTGTGAATAATTGTTTTGCAATTTGAATAATGAATACTGCTGGACAGAGTAAGCTTTTAACAGACATTTTAGTGACAATTGTGTGTGAAAAAGTGAAAAATAATCTTTTAAAGATTTTTCAGAGACCCCCCAAAATTTTGCTCTTGAGGCTTTCAGGGGGTCTAAAGTGTCTAAAATGCTCCACTATGTTCACCAGCTGGTTGCTAACTTTTGTTTTTGTCTGTGTTCTACTTGGTGCGGAGCAGGTAGTGTAAAGTGGGTTTTTAAATTTGAGCTTATTCCACTGAAAACAGCTGCCTGCTGTGGCCAAAACCTATTCTATGAGAGCAGTTAAAGTGAAGCAAAACAGTAAAGGCGCAAGCCGGGAAAATAAAAAAACAATGAGCTGAAAGAGAAGGAAAATATTCTTATATATTAATCAAAATATTGATTATAGCTGTGTTACAAAACTCTATAGACCTGTAGGCCATCTCCGAAATGGTGAGTGGTCCGCTGGCATCGTCTTCCTCCACTTCATCTTCAGCTTTGGGCGTCTGAGGTCGGAGATTTGAGGTTTCCATGGAAACACGGGGAGGCTGCAGGTCGTTGCCTAGAGCAGAGTTTCCTCCTTCGTTACTTTGTTGCTCTGTGTCTGCAGGTGCAGCTGAAGGTTTGAGAGGAGACAAGGGGACAGAGTCCTTCACAGCAACGACACCTAGTGAGGGAAAAAGACACAATGTTTTACATCTTATACCAGGTTTAAAGATAACTTCAATTAACTTGGGAATATATGAAAGAGAATGCAAAATGCAATGAAACTGCATCATCACATGAGTCAGACTGAAGAGTTTACATATTTTTTTCACCAGTCTATTCAGTCTTTTCTCACTCAAATATCACATTTATAGCTAAGTAAAGTTAGTAAAAATAAAGGTTTCTTAGAGGAGCTGTCACCTGTATCTAGGCTACAATCCCTTGACTATTTTTTAAAGGGATTGTTGATAAAGTTGTATGTTCAGTATGAACTTCACCTTCAAGAAAACACATGCTACTACATGTAAAACACACATACACATGCACTCACACAGGTAATAATATCAATATGACTACAAGGTTGAGGATAGTAATTAATTAATGAGTAGTTTCTGGGACACAGAGTGACTGTGTCACAAACACAAAACAGTTATTCTGTATGTAACTGGGACAAAGAGCCACTCAGCTGTAGATGTTTACACTGCAGTTGAACACTTTATCCACATGATGGCATTCCCATAATTCTTAAGGATGGAGCACCCACAAGTATCACCCATAATACTGATATGTAAAATGAAAAAATGAATAAATATCAAACCTTGCTTCAACTCTGAAAATGTGAGAGGATAATTACACTATTAGTTGGCACCATAATGGTTATTTATATAACATAATAGTGTTCTCATCTGTTTGGATTAAAGTGCATGTTGCAGCTTTAAGTCCTCGCATTTGGCCTACGGATGCTGGCAAGGGACATGTGAGTCACTGTGAGTGTGAGTACAGTTCAGTCTGTGATGGACTTCATGATACTGTTTGAACTGTGTGTTCATGCAGGCTGATTTCAATTTATAGCTCTATTAAAATAAAAACCATGCTGCAGTGTAACAGTCATTGCTGCTGATGTGACTTATAGTGGAGAACACTGTGCGTGTGTGTGTGCATGTGTGTGCATGTGTGTGTGTGTGTGTGTGTGTGTGTGTGTGTGTGTGTGTGCGTGTGTGAATGTTAAAAATAAACCCAGCTGTCTTCCTATGCTTTAAGCAGGAGCTGAGGGGCAAATATCCAGTGACAAATGTCAACACCTCTCTAATCCAGACTCTATCTTGTGATCACTCACACATGCACACACTCGCACGCACGCACACGCACACACGTGCACGCACACACACACGAAAGGTTGAAATATCGAAGAAAGTCATGTGTTTGTTTGAACCTCAAGGCCAAACTTACTAATCAGTTACCATGCCAACTATGATTTGAGAGAAATTAAAGAAGGATGGAGAGGGAGAAAGTGGAAAACCTGAGGAGCGAGTGGTGACAGCTACCATGGAAACAGAGTCAGCAAAAAGGCAACGAGTGATTGAACTCAGAGAGAGAGGGAGGCATTAAACATGAAAACAGGAAAACAGGAGGAGAATAAATATGAGAGAAGCAACACAACACAGAAGTGGGGAAGCTAGAAGTAGTAATTAAACATCTACTGGTTGCTGCTTTAGTAAAATATTGCATCAGAGAAGACCAGTAATAGCCTAAATTTACCAGAATTCATCTTCTCACGGTGCACAGTTGCACACTACATACAGGGCAATAGAATTCAGATTTATTATACAGGAAAATATACAAATCAAAGGAGATTTTCACAGAATGAGGAAGATGTGACAGCTGTATTACAATGAAGAAAAAGAAGAGATGATTATACTACATATTACAAAAATGGCACGATGCATGATGTTGATGATACTGTATAAAGTGTACCATGACTAAGAGTCATGTGTATCCTTAACTGAGTTTAATTTGCAAGTGAAATAGCAACGTATGAGGCTGATATCTATCTTTCTTTCTTTCTTTCTTTCTTTCTTTCTTTCTTTCTTTCTTTCTTTCTTTCTTTCTTTCTTTCTTTCTTTCTTTCTTCCTTTCTTTCCTTCTTTCCCTTAAGAACAATTAAGGAAATCAACTCAAACAAAAAGGCAAAACTCTGAAACAAGTCTCTTAAGAAAGGCTGAATGTGGAAAATAATCATAATCCATTCATCCATTAGGTATACGTGTGTATCCTTGAGAGATGGGAGGAGGCTGGAGCCGATCCCAGAAGACACTGGGCGAGAGACAGGTTGCCAATCAAACATTCACATCTACAGCAAATTAGAGTTGTAGCGAGTCCAAAGACATGCATGTTAGGTTAATTGGCGACTCTAAATTGCCTGTGGTGTAAATGTGAATGGTTGTCTGTCTCCATGTGTCAGCTCTGTGACTGACTGGCAAACTGTCCAGAGTGTAAGAAGACCTCATTCATTCAAAATCTCATTGACATTTGTAACGACTCTATTAACAGCATTACAATCTTGGAACAGCCTGTCTCGTACAGTACATTGTGTGGCTCACTTCATATGTCGAGATAAGGACGGTATTTAAAAAATAAAAAAAACCTGTCTAATATCATTCATTCATTATTCATGTTTTTAGTGGCCTTTAAAGTTGTCTTTGGTGGCACATGGCGATAAGTGTAAGGTGACCAGATTTCTGAAATTAAAATTGGGGACATTTCCACTTTGGTGGTTAATATATCATCAAACTATCCAAATGTTATTATCTATAAAATATTAATTTTTTGTAAACCGTGTCAGAAAATCACAGTTTATATATTATAAAAACAAGCACAGTGCGACTGAGACATCAACCAGTAGGCTCTGCCCAGTATTTCTTGCCATGTAAAATATTATTTCACTTTGCTACTAGAGTCGACAAGACGAAAATACTCAGCAAAAAATGCACAACAATGTCGACCGCAGCGGACATTTAAATCACATGACTGATGTTTCATCCAATGGTTTCATCTGTTTTATATTTAATACATGAAATTCACACTTAATCTGCAGTTGTTGACGTTGTTGCGTAGCAGTTTGTGATGTTCTCAGAGAGAAAGAGGAAAACTTGGACAAGAAGAAACTGTGTCAAGAATTTGTCACAGTTACTGATCGATGCATGCACGTTTTTGGGTTATTTTAAGAATCAGTAGGCTAGGGGGGATTTTTTTCTTTTAGCTTAGGTTACTTTTTTGGACAATGCACATTTATTCCTTTAAAGGAAACACATCATTTACAACCTTTGTGCAGTCCAGCTGCAAGTCATAAAAACAAATGTAATTAATTCCTTGTTTGTGTTTTTATGCTCAGAAGTTTCTTAAATGTTTAATGTCTAAAATGACACTATATCAGTGTATGAAAATGACAACTATTTAACTATATGGGCTCACAAGTGGAAACATATTTTTCCAGGTCAGACTCAGGTCAGTAAGAAACCCATTCAACACAACACAGTTACTCTGCTGTTGCTGTTTTCCCGTTTATAATACTGTCTGCTTTCTGTCCCGTCTGATACAAGCCTCTGCTTAGAAGAGGTGATTCACACCACAAGGTGCTACATTCCTGTGTAGCCACCGTACACACACACACACACACCCCCACACACACACGCACACACACGCACATGCACACACACTCGCACACGCATACACGCGCTCCTGTTATGTGTTGACAGGCCTATTCATCTTTGTCATGCAACCTCATCATTGACACCCAAACACCAAGAGTATATTTGTGCAACAACTGTGCATGTGTGCAAGAACAGAGCCATCACCACTGTATTGTATGTATGTTTACTCAGCTCTTCTCTCCATCATGTCATTCTGCTGAAGCAACAAACAAGACTCCTGATACTCAGGAAAAGTTTTAAATAGTCCTGCTTAGTTTCAGCATTCATCTCTATGTATGTTAGGGATTACTACTTTGTCAGCTAAACACCTCTTACTACGATGGAATAACCTCTGATACTCGCCCTCTCTGGACCGTTTCAAGTGAAACAGGATCAGCTGTAAAGCATCACTGCTAAACCTGATGACGATTCAGAGACGGGTCAAGGACACCGGCAGAGTGGAGATACGCCAACAAAATGAGGCCGGTAAGTGAAGGGGCACCCTGATGAGCCCATCCTAAATGTCTACATATTCCTAAATGGATTTTAAACACTGGTAGTTAATAACCTTCTATAAATGTAAAATGTTGTATTTTTTACAAAATAGCATGCTATAGTATTATCACACACACACACACACACACACACACTAAAGGGGTCTCTTGAGAGTCTCAGCCATGTTTGACGGATCACACTCAAAGTGTGCACTATCCGGTTGCCACAACAAACCTGACCACCGAACTACTGTAGCTCCTGGATGCCGATTTAAATGTAGAAACACGTGTTTAAAGCTGCATCACACTGGAAAGCTGGAAAGCCTGTACTCCAGTTTTCATGAGATGTGTTGAATAAATGCACAGTTCAATGAAACTTCAATGAATGCCACTAAACTTTAGGAAATGACGCACTATAATACACCTGCATGTATGTCAAGATATTTCTGACATATCTCTGCCTTTTCCACCCAATCTTACTCTGTTCCAGCAGACTTCTCGGAAGTCCAGTATTGATTCCGGCGATGCGTCCCCCATTTCCAACAAGCCGCACATAAACATCCCGGGCCGTGTGATTGGCTATACGTAGATGCAGGCTCCGCCGCGTTGTTATCTTCACCTGGCACCTCAAGGCCTCAGCCACTACTATCGAAGATTCACGATCATCTGTAGAGTCCCCTGGGTGGAAAACTTCAAGAGGCCCGGCCTGTCCCTCCTCCATTCCCTCACCCTGCAGCCTCTCTGGGGTCAGCCCGAGTCCCCCGACCCTGCTCAGGGTGTCGCCTCCAACATCACTGCTGTTTCTGTGCTCAAGAACCTCCATCCTTCAGTCTGATGACAAACCTCAAACCCAGCTGTCTGCGGTAAGACCTCCACGCCCCGACTGACCGTGCTGCCAGCTGAGCTCTGAGGCCGGGATGGGTACGAACACAGGCACACACACGCCTATACATACACACTGGGAGAGATGATGAGAGACATACACCAGACACATTCTCTCTCTCTGATACACAGACATGGCGGGCCCTCCTGTGAATGTCAGCGATGTTAACAAAGAGTGGAGGGGCATTAGATGAGGATCAGGCCCAAAGCTGCAGTTTCTATATATAACCAGGTGGTCCCGGCCACAGAGGGGCAGCTAATCTAACTCTGATTACAGAGGGGCAGGCCTGACCCAGGATGGGATGGGGATCACTTTCTTTTCCTCTCTGCAAGTCTTTCTTTATCTCTGTCTTTTCCTCCTATCACACACATTTATTTCTGTTTCACTCTACAGTAAAGCGGCTACACTCCAGCGCTGACAGACCGAGACTAACTTCAATCACTCAAATACATCCTTCCCAGATAATATTTGACGGGCAAGCGGGGACTGTGAAGGGACAAATCTAGCATTAATATGAATTTAACTGTAGTTTGCTCAAGGAAAAAAAAAGAAGACTTGTTGCATCACTCCCAGGGTCCCATTTGTTGTTTTTAGAAGCCTCAAATGTGAGAAATTAAGTTTAATCCCCATGAAACATCCATGAGTTATACTCGTAGCCAAAACATGATGTGTGTGTGTGTGCGTGCGTGCGTGCGTGCGTGTGTGTGTGTGGATTTTGGTAAATAAGAAGGGGACAGGCTGTACAAACAGGACAAGGTCAGCACTGACCTTGGGTCAGCTTCCTGTTTCCCCTCTAATGGCTGAGATTAGTGCTCTGAATATAGACGGTGATCCTAGACCATCTCCAGGACACTTTATCCCAAAGTCCTTGCAGCAGCCTTCTTTCTTAAAGGTGGGGACATGCTCGAAACTAACCGGTGTGAGCGTCCTGTCGTCAACAGACAGAAGTGTTCTGGTATCTGTTATGAACAGCCACACCTGAGGTGAAAAGCCTGCTGTCATAGAGAAGATAATAATAATAATAATAGCAATTCAAATGGGGAATGATTTACTTGAAGGAATTCATGGTGTTGCACTGAGTTGTACACACAAAAAAATTGATAGAAGTATTTGTGTGACAAATGAAAAAAAGAGAGGTAGAGAGAGAGCTTACATTCTCATCTCCAGACACCGAGCCAATTGCGGCTTCGTCCTGGACGGGATTTCGGTAACTTTCCAAAACAACAATCCGACAAGCACATCCACTTCATGCAGCGATGGGTCAGGTGTACCAAGATGACAAAGTAGAAAGGATCTGAACTCCTTTCTCAAGCTCTCTTTTCTAATTCTTCTTTTGAGTTCTTCACACAACTTTTGGAGTGTACAACAGAGTGCAGAGTGTGGCTGTATGTAACAGCGTTTGCCTTTAGAGGTAGCTGGATGACACTTCATACAAACTAGTTAATTTCAAGCATATCTCACACACAGAGGCACCTTAATATTACTTTAGGCCCTGGGGCTACAGACGTTTCAGAAGCTCATCCCTCCCATCACAATATGCCACGGCAACATAAATTCAGAACTCCCTGTCAATCAACAAATAGTAAATGCAGTGCCCTCCTAATCATTAAACAGAACCTGTAACTCATCAATATAAGATAATACATCAACAATAAGTCAAGACAAAGCTAGGTTATCAGCCAAGTAGGCCTGTGTGCACAGCGGCAACACAAGAAGATCAGTCTTTTCAATTAAAGACCCACAATCATCACAAGGAAAGTCGTACTGTTGTTGTTGTGTAAGTTGTTTTCCAAATTGTCTTCCAGCTTTTAAGTGGTTAAAATATTGGGTATTTTTCAGTGTATGTTTGCCAATATTGAGTAATAGATACACGAGAGAGTGACTGTCGTAGTCTTGTTTGATGTGTCTGTCCATGGTGCTGTTTGTGCCACTGTCACAAAGTTGCTGTAACTGACTGAAGCTTTGTTTATACTCGTGCAAGACACCGTGTCATGGGTCCCTGTAGATGGGGCGCGAGCTACGAGCATGCTGTTTGTTGTTGCAGTATTCTCCAAAACGCCAGAGGGCGTACAAACAAAATAGGCTTCGGACTGTTTGTGTATGAATTGTAAGGTTTAATAGTGGGGTGAGGCTACACGACTTTAGCATACTTTGCCATACTTCTTATAAATAATAGGCTGCACCATCGGGTCACAATGAATTCATATCGACTAACCTTTTAAGTCAAACTATAAAGTAAATATAATTTCACGGTAGTCTTTTAACATAAACCTACATAATATTGAACTATTCAATATGAATCCATTGTTGCATTAAAAAAATCAGAACAAAATGACTTTGATTGTCAGGGGGACGGAGTGCACTGATCATCATAGATGGTGCAAATATATAATATCATAATTTATAATATTTAACCTTTTTTTAAGCTCATGTCTCGTGGTAATCGGTTGGAGGCCCGGGTCTTAATCTCCTGTAAGCCTGTGCATTACGGCACCGTCGCTCATACATAACCTCACCTCACCTGAAGTCTTTGTGCTCTTGCACAGGTAATATGTCAGTATCTTTTCAGAGTAAGGGGTTGTTAAATAACTTCAAGTGTTAGACAGTGGCCAAAGTCCAAAGCATGGTCATCTAACTTGACATCTTCCAGGTAATTCTGAGCTTTTGATTGTTCGGGTCAAAATGAAGTGAAAACATCAGAATCTGAACTGCAGACGAAGCCACAAACAGAAAATGAGATCCAAACCATTTCCATCAATAGCTTAAATCTTGCATAGTTCAACATTTTTTTTAAATAACAAACAACTAAAATGTTTTGTATTTTATTGAGCAGCATAAAACACAGAGTAGCAGGAGCTGCAAAGCATTTTCAAATTGAATCTCATATCATTACTCAGCTTGTATCCTGTCAGTGGTGCATGAGGCCCTTGATTTGATGACTACCTCCAGCCCCTCCCAAACCAACTGGGACAGCTGGGATGCTTACTGCTGCAGCTCTTTGACCCTGAGCCAAGAAGGATTGATTTTCCTCTAAATGGGATGAGGGAAGATGAGGGAAAGATAGAGAGAGGAGGAGAGGCAGAGAAAGTGAGGCGGTGGCCATAAATTCTGTCAGAAGATGCGTGAGATAGAAGTCCATCAACAGTTTGAAGAGAGTGATGGCACAACGTCATGATTGTACTGTACATGTGTGAAGGCTTAAAGGGCACGGGTCAGGCCGGTGTGTGAGAATAAAGGAAGTCAGGGGGGAGGGAGAAGGTGGGGTGTAAAAGATGGAGGGAAGGAGTTAGGTAACAGGAGAGGAGACAAAAGGTCGAGTCCTGTGGTGTGTGAAGGGATGGATGGACGGATGGATGAATAAAGACACAGCAGCAATAACTCAGTTGTATGGACAGACTGTCTGCAACACACACACGCACACAGACACACACAGAGACACACAGAGACACAGACACAGACACACAGACACAGACACAGACACACACACACACACACACACACACACACACACACCCCCACACACACTTTATGGTTTCAGTTGGATTTACGCACTAAAATCTCTAAACTGTGTCTGGCTGCCAAAATCCAGATGATAGAAACTGGATTGAGTTGATAAAAATGTTTACACACTCATCTACAGTACCGTGCACTAAGCTTTACAAGCAAGAGGGAGTGTTTTGAGGCTTTTTCTGCTCTGAGATTTGTGAGGAGAATCTTCATACACCACTCAGGCCTTGAAAAAGTAATATAACCTCCTCTGCATGTTTTTGGGTAAACATTGATATCCTCCTATAAAGAAAACCAATAACTGTCAAAGTGCTCCGTGACACCC
>JAOVVB010221983.1:0-10540 GCA_028570985.1 Heterobranchus longifilis
CCCTTTGTTTGCCCCCCCCCCCCCCCCCCTCCTCAGTCGCAGAGTGTCGGCAGACGAGGAGTTGAGTGTTGAATATGTGGGTCTAGTCTGCCTGACTCATTGATCCTCTGAGGCTTGTGAAAGTTAGCTAAGACTGTTGTGGAGCAGTAAAATCAACATCCCAGTCCTGGCAGGAGAGATGATACTGAAACATCTGTACCCTGACTGTGCTCTGATGATAAATCCGTGGTGCTGTCGGTGGTGCTGACGTCGCAGACCTCTTGCTCTTGGATCTGTAATATTCTCTAAACTATATAGCTTACAGTATAGTGGTTTATTTAAAAGAACGGAGTCTTCTCATCACTGGGGTGCTCTCACAGGGGTCGTGCCCCCTGTTAAAAATTAACAGCTCGCCTACTGATTACCCACTTAAAGTAATCGTGTTACAGTCGGCTTTCTCCAGTAAGCAGATTTCTTAAGCATCTGAAGGATGCCGTTATGCAGTTTTCCGTAGAGAAACCTGATTTCCCCCAGCTAGATTTCTCCTGGAGAGAGCTGATCATGAAAAGATTTTTTTTTAACACGTACATATGTGCATGACAAAGACTTTGGTTGTTTTGCTGCGACAGCTGAAATGAACACAAATCAGCCTCTAAAAGTCTAAATAAGTCGGTTTCCACCACTAAACGTTTGACTGTGAAATTCAGTCACATTTCGTGCTCATGTATCAACACTAATATATTTACAAAGAAACAGTTTTACAGATGAGGGATTTGCAGTAACCTGCTTTACAGTGCATGTAAATATGTTCTCAACAGTTGCTATGGGAAACCTGGTTTCTCAAGTGTAGCCAGACACTTAAATTCTGCTGGCCATGGAGATTGTATGCTACAGTTCATGAGTATTGAGGCTGTCTGTTGAGGAGGTAAAACTTCTCCAAAGAAAGGCCTACTATTTTTCTTACTGGTATTTTTAGATTCTTATATTTTCTATGAAGGTTCTGCAGATGATGAGTGTACATATACACTTTTGTGCAAATTAATTGGTCACTTATATAAAAAAGGAGTTCAGTTTTAATTTAAAAAAAACTTTTCATCAGCAGTATTCACCTGGTCGACATCACAGCTCGGTGCGACAGAGCGTCGCCTCAGCGGCAGGCAGGATGAGAGGAAGAGATCTATCCAGTGATGTTTAGGCCTCCTGATGAGCCTCCAGGGTTTCTGTCTCTGTTCATCTGTCAGCCCACTTCTGTGACTGGCAGGGGTGGAGACGGTCCCTCCTCCGCCCGCCCGCCTGCTGCGAAAACACTGCCCCTCTCCACGAGCCTGCACAGTGGGAAACACAGCCAATTTAGCTGCAGCTAATTAATGCAGAACTGCACTTTGTATCAGAAGTCTCCCGCTGCGAGATGTTCCCACCTGTCTTTTTCAAGCTTCTTCTTTTTCTTCTGCAGAAACCCGGAGGACACTTTTAAATTTCTCCAAAAAACAATCCTACTGCAGAGCTCAGACCGGGTGCCAACAGATTCATTCACGCGAATGAATTACATATAAAGTCAATGTAAAGACGCGATTACTCGCGAGTTCCGGTCGGGCAGCGCGATGACGCGTGAATGACGCGAATTCAATGAAAACAGAAGATTCCAGCATCCAAACTCACGTGAATTAAGCGAGTAGATTAATTTATCCGTGCCTGGTCTGAACACACTGTAATGATGACTGGGGTGGAGGATCTGGGTCAGAGATTTGAGATGATGGGGCCTTGTGGAAAACCTGGTGATTAGTGGCTCTTTGTAATGGATACCAATCACTCTGCCTGTGAAAATGACTTTGACAATGAGTTTAAATAAGCTCATTTTGGCTAATAATATTGGGCGTAGATCAAAGCAGCTCAATCAATGAGCTAAAGTACACAGACTATAGTCAGGGTTTGTATGAGTCTTCATACGCAGACAGGCAATTTTGAATATAAGCTCTCCAGACATAGAAATTGCTCTGACTGAAGCTAAAAGGGCACAGTGTTCCCTTGGTTGAGAAAGTCATTCATCCCAAGGATGAAAAGAAAGTCTCCATTATACCATTATTCCTTTGCTGCCTCTTGATTCAAGCTCAGGGACTTTGTATTTCAGTTCGTCTCTGCAGAGGCCATTTTGTGTCTTGCTTCTTTACAGTGATTTGATCTTGAGATCCAGCTCAGACCAGCGCTCTACTCTTTCCATTTCCGCTCACCCAGCCAGCGCTAACACAATGACCTTATTAAAACCCACCCTGCTCTCAAATCCAACTTCTTTTTTTTTTTTTTAACAATGTCCCCCGCTGACCAACTTGTAAAGTCTAATTAAAACATTGCTCCGGTACAACAGGGGGACAGAACATTGATTAATATCGCGCTGAGTGGGGCACAGGCCTCGTCTCTTATTAGATAGACCATAATCAGGTCAATAGGTCCCAACTCAGTGAAAAGTGATATTGAGCACCTCAGATTATCTGATTACAGAGAAATAATCAGATCTTGAATCAGCCGCTGCTGACTCTAATTAGGCCACAAGTGAAGATTGGCTGAGGTTTGAAGGTGATTTTAAAGGTTAAGGATTGCTGAGAAGCACCTTTCTTAAGTTCCTAATAAAATTAATAGCATCTGGGTGTCGGTATTCATTGCATGCGCTTGCTGCTGACTTCAGGGAGGGCATGTTTAATTATCCCAGGAGACGTCGTGGCCGTGGCCTGAAATGACCAGAGTCTTTTGGACGCTTCGGTATTCAGCATGCTAAATTGCTGTTTGGATTGTGTTTGAATTTATTGTCCTAAGTGTTGGCGAGGTGATCCGCAGACCTAAAGCATTAAAATCCCTAGAAGCACAGATACAACATCGCCTGAAAGGAGGGGCAGGGTTTCAAATTCTGTCAGTGCTAACAAGCAAACTGTGGCCAAATTTCACCTGGCAGGATGTTGTGTTTTGCCTCTTTCCAAAAAAATGGCTCTTTTGGCAGAGGAAGTGGCCTCGGTTGGGATGCATTGTGATGACAATGAAGGGAACTGGGGAACAGAGGGGAACGGAGGGTGGCGGGTGATGGATACCGAGCGCGCGGCTGGAGCGCGCTGCCTGTGTGTCGGAGCAGATGGGCCTCCACACTGCTCGGCCCGGTGTCCCTCGTTCTTCATCTGCTGTCCCAGTCTTCGGAGCCACGGGAGCAGGAGGAGAACATTTGGAGTTTTTGTGCTCCCGTCGCCGGGTGTTGTGGGATTTTTCTGACAGAGTCTGGCTATCTGTTGAATTGTTTTTCCGCGCCGCCTGGTTTGCTGTGTGGCTCTTCTGCGTCTCGGTTCTGGCAGCGTTTCAAGGACTAAGGAACGACTTTTGGAGAGCTGCTGTCGGGATCTGTCCTCATTATACATGGATTTTCTCTGTATACGTGTGTGTGTGGGCAGGATATCCGCAAGTCTTGAAAAGTCTTAAAAAGTAATGAGTTCTCATTTCCTCATTTGCTTGCCACAGTAACATTAGTTGTAATGTTTTTTTGTTTGTGGTTGTGGGCTGTTTTGAGATTTCTTTCATTATACTTTGAGTTTCAATCAGCATTTTCTGTCATTTTTAATCAGTCATTTTCATGTAAAGTGTTCAACCATGATGATTTTTTTCTAAACCTTCCGACGTGTTTTTGGTGCCTAAAACAAGAAAACTCACAGAAATGTCGATGTTTTTTGTCATGCTGCCAACATGTAATTTTAACACAATATGTGACTCCACCATGTAACTCGAGGTCGTGGTCATTTCACACATTTCTGTGAGATCAGGTCGGCTAGGAAGCTCACTGGCGTCATTGAGCATTGACTATTTTTAATTGGTTAATCCATCCATCAATGTTCTGCAGTTTTGGGTCCAGTTTCTTTTAATTACTAATTATATGACTAATTAAGTTGTGTGTTGTGTGAGCCAGGTGAAACTGAGAATGAAGTTCATTTTTTTCTTTTTCTGTCCTTTCTACGAGGACATAAGGGATGTGCTTCTCAGTTAAATGACCTCCGTTTATGGTGATTTCTTTTGACTGGCTGATTATGAAAAACTTGAGTGGTGCTTCAGAAAGGGAACCTTTTTTTTTCTTTTTTTTTTTAATCAGATTTGCCAAGCTTGGGAGAGAAGGCCAAATATTTAGTTCGAGACCGAGCCGTAGAACCACTTTTAATTTTGTAAGGAAATGAAATGTAATGAATTGTTTGAACACTGCAACAGAAACGTTGGTGTCTTGTAAACACACGAGGGTCGGGCACTTTGTGTGCATGACACAAAATCAATCAAACTAGGGGTTCTTGTTAACTGTACAGCGTGGAGGCACTGACAGATGTGATATGAATGTCAATAAATGGATGTGCAACCTCCTAACTAACCCACACACTTCCTGTGTCACCTGCAGCTGACCTACCTGCCTCCTCCGTGGGGAGAGTGTGAATCGAAGGCTCTGGAGTCGGGCTTTTTCCAGGTCTACAGTGTAACTGCCTGCAGGATTGACTGTGAAACACGATACATCGTAGAGAACTGCAACTGCAGGATGGTGCACATGCCTGGTAAGCACCACTGCTGCTCTGACTACAGATAAATAACAAACTTTTGTGGGTGTATTGACCATGCATTCATCAACGGGAGTTTTAAGCAAGGTTGCAGTATTTTATGTCAGATTAAACTGCATTGAGAGGCCTTATATGGATATCACGAGTCAATACTGGATTAGGTGTTGGCATTATAAAAACTAACAACCTAGGATTATGTGTCTGGCAGGGAAAAGGTGCTGCGCCTCACATATTGTGTTTTAGATTCATCCAACAGTCTTTCAAGAGCTTAAAGGAATACAATTACACTCTGTTGCCTTGAATTCTTGGAAAAAAAACTTTGTTTTTCTCACATGCCTCCACGGTGAACGGAGAATCAAAAAACTTATAAAAGTCTTGATGTATTGAAGTAAATGGCAGCCAAGTTTAACAACAGCAAAACAAACAAACACTACATCAAAACATCTGTTTACAAACTCTCACACAACTCGTGCAGTATAATCCAATTCTCATTCATCCAGTCCTGCTCAGTGCTTCCCAAACACATGCATTTTTGCTAAAAACTTTACTATTTACAACACGTCCGCAACTCCGAGAAGCCTGCGCAGGTTCACTACTTGTCCGTGTGTGAGACTGTTTATGTGGAAATATGCATGTTTGGGAAGTACTGAGCATACAACTGAATAAATGAGACTTGGATTATACTGCGCGAGTTGTGTGAGAGTTTCTAAACGGATGTTTTGATATACTGTGTGTCTGTTTGTTGTTAAACTTGGCTGCCATTTACTTCAACACATCAAGACTTTTCTGTTTTTTTGATTCTTCGTTCGTCTTAGAGGCATGCCACGAAATCATAGATTTCTTCAAGAATTAAAGGCAACACTCAGCGAGTAATTGAAATACAAATTGTCATTTTGAGTCCTTTAATGTTTAAACACTACCTCTGACTGAAGTCCTCCTCATTCACACTGTTTCTAGGTGACGCTTCTTACTGCACGCCCGAGCAGTACAAAGAGTGCGCCGAGCCTGCCCTTGGTAAGTCTGCAGAAACACACAATTTCATGAACATGAGTCTCACACGCACACACACGCACACACACGCACACACACGCACACACACGCACATGCTGTATTTTGTGGTTTACATATCATTATTTGCCTCGGCAAAGGATTAGGATTATCGTTTTTTTCCCCTGTTGATTCAGAGCTTTAATGCTAAACCTGCTTTAAAGATGAGCAACACCGGAGAGAATTTTAAGCTTGAGACGGCTCAACTTAAGAGCAGCCACAGTATATCATCGTGAATGCCAAAGCACTGCAGCAGGAAACAAGTCTACTTTAGGAACGGGTGATAGCCACCGTCATACTGTCCATCCTCATTTAAAAAGGAAATTGCACAGTCAAGGAAGGGACAACTCAGCAGGCACGCAGTAACTGCTCTGCTAACTAGGCTACAGAACTTTCAGTACTTCGTATAAATGGTGGAAAGTTTCTGTGTCAGTACTAAACTTTCTGATTTATCAAGAGAACAGGATTCATCTCAATATTTCCCCTTGTGTGTGAAGAGCTCATCAAGTCTGTAACCAACATCAGAGCAGACAGGGACTGCAGTGTTACAGTTCAATTTAATGGATGGATGGTCAGATAGATAATGGCTCATATTTCCTGCACGGAGGTAAATTAAACAGCCATATAAGAGGTTTTTGGCAGACTTTCCTCCACTCCTTCAAAGTCAAGATTTTATATCAACGTTGTCAGTTTTATTGAATGTTTGCTCGCCCAGCTGTTTTAAGATATTGGATTTATTTTCTTTGTTTTTGTCCTAAACTCAAGGTAGATTCATGAAATTCAGATGAGAAGGTTTCTTTGGTATTTTTTTTCTAAATTAGATTCTGTAGAAAGTCTTTAAAAGTCAAAGGTTTAGTCTTCCAAAGCAGCCTGCAGCCTGTCCCAGCATGCACTGGGTGAGAGGTGGGGTACACGCTGGGCATGCTGCTAACACACAGACATAAAAACACAGACACACTACCAAATAAATGAAAACTGTTACCAATGTGCTCTGTGGAAGATCAGAGTAATAAGGATTGTAAATGGTAAATTAACTGCATTTATATCGAGCTTTTCACACGACCGCCACACATATTTAAAATGGAACACAGAAGTAGGGATTTTAATGAAATCCCTGCGTTTTTTTACTAACCATACCAAGTTGTTTTGTTGCCTAAACCTACAGAATTAGTCCCATTTCACAATATTAATCGCGACGTTGATGACGTGTGTATCACGTGACGGCACATGTATTGGAACACGTATTATATCTACGAACTGTTGTACATACATTTTTGTATTCATTATACATACACATATACCGTGGTGATATCAAAGAATTAAATCTGACGCTCAATCATAAAGCAGAACTCTTTCACTGACTAGAAATCCATCTTTAATTACCGGCCCTTTAAAGGCTACAGGTGTGTAGCCACTTGGTAACTATGGTAGCAGTGGTAGTAAGGTGTTATGATTAAAGAGCCCCACTCAAGATGAATTAATCTTCTTGCAAAGTACTTGTATTATATAATTATAGCATACTATAACATACTAATATTTTTTCATATAAAAGTCAGTTAATACATAAATAACTTGCAGGGTACTCAGAGAGAGTGCAGACCTCCGCCGAGGCCTTGCCCTATCTTGCAATGTTAATGAAAGTGAAAAATAATTCATATATCCACCCAGTGATTCGGATCCGCTCCAAACTTTAATGGATTCTTCCATCGGCCGTGCTGCACCCCTCCACCAAGTTTCATGAAAATCAGGCCAGTAGTTTTCCCTGCCGACAAACAGACACACTGAAAACGTGACCTCCTTAGCAGAGGTAATACGCTGATCCAAAAGCACACCGAGTAATGTATGACATCATCAACCTCAACTGTTGGCCAGTGGGAGTTAGAGCAACATCACAAAACTTTCTCTCCTCCCACGCCAATCTCTCTGCTCTCTCACCCCTGAAGGAAAATTATTTCTTGAAAACCAGAAAGGTACAAAAGAAATGTAGCCAGGGGCAACAAAACTTTCAGGCAGTCAGCATCAAGGCTGCAGGTTCTCACACCGTAACGACATTCAGTGAATTACAGCAATTTGCCATTAACGTGCACTCGATAGCACGTGTTACGCTGTGTGGTGCTGCAGGAGAGTAGAAGTCTCTTTTTTCTCTCTCTCTCTTCCCTGTAATTGGTTTCATTTTTTTGAACAGTAAGGCTTTCACAATCCCAACACACACTCACATACACTCACACACTCAGTTTGGATCATTGAATGCAAATTAATTCTTGTTTTAAACTCAGTGCCAATTTGCTATACCCACCAGAGAACATCTCACGTTGCAAAGTTTGATTGGGTTTTTCTCTCTCTCTATAACTATGTCACTCAAGTTTTGGAGATGGCAGTGAAATTATTATTTGATGGAGACAGCTGCATCTGTTGCCTGTGAACAACTTGCTTATCTTGTCGTTTGTTATTGTTTATAATCACACACCCAGACAGAAAAACACAATTATTTCAAATTTTTGTTATAGCTTCTAAACAGAAGAACCTGTCAAAACTTGTATCAGCTGTCTACCTCTCAGACAGATATTTATCTTTTTTGTATTAACATTTAGAAAAATACAAAAAGTTATCATGGAGAAATGTGTTATGGTTAATTAGGGCTGCACAATATATCGTTTTTTTTATCATCATCGTTCAATAAAATAATGTCAGAAATAACTTTTTTTAATTCAACAAGCAATTTGTTGTATTTTAGCAGAATACTGAAAGCAGCAGAAAGGCAGAACTGATATGTAATGTCGTTATCGCAATATTCAACAACGTCATCGCGTATCGCCTATTTTTCTCATATCGTGCAGCCCTCGTGGTAATTTGATCTTTTAGATTTAAATGTGTGTGAGAGTGAGAGCGGTGGACAAAGGTGAGAGGCTTTAAGAAAGGAAAAAGAAATCAATCATTTAAATGCACAAAGCCGTGCTCCTGTGTATCCAATAACGACTCATTTGAATAAAAGTAAGAGACCACTAAGAAGCCATATTGAATTTGCTCTTGCAATTATGTGAATGTGCGGTTCCGGCGGCTATTAGTGCGCCGTGGGGGATAGCTGCCTCATGCTCTGTGATCTGCGGCTCTGCCACAGAGCTGTCGCAGTGAGAAATAAGCCTGATAACTTCTCCTTCCCATCCGCAGAATAACGGATGCATGTTGGATTTTTTTAAGTCCAGAGAGAGAAGTTTTGGTTGTGACAAACGACTCGGCAATCTCTGGTGAAATTAAAAGAGCTGTATTATTTAAACTTTGCAACTCGATAAATTCCGCTCAGGAAAGTAATTTGTGAGGAGTGTGAGCAGCCTCGGTGCCTGGGAAGCTTTTGATGGAGCTATATTTGAAAAGCCTGCGTCGCTTAACATTACCGTCACTGTGAGAGTTGGTGTTATGTAGGAGGCTGTGGGCTTAACACGGAATCATCCAGTGCATTTTTTTTTTTTTCCCTGAGTCAAACTGCCAAAGCGGAGTCGTGTATAGAGCTCGGCATTTCTGCATCAGGACTTTGTCTCTGTCAGGCTGAAGGCTGTTAGCACGCATGCTGCTTGAGGCCGTGTTTTTGTTTGGCGCTTTACATTCTCTGACTTTGACAATGACATTGACTTATAACGTCGTTCAGGCTTTTATGGAGTAAACAGCCGCGCGACTCAAGTATGAATGAGGCCATGTGTGCAATCGTGTGTGTGTGTGTGTGTGTGTGACCCCTGTTTTCTGATATTTCGTATTAAGAAAAGAGGTGCTAGATGCAGTTTCCTGCAGCTCTCAGAAGATATACTGTACCAGCCTGACGCTCGCAGCACAAAGCTGCAGAAGCTTCAGGCCTGAACTTCAGTTTCATGTTTATTAGCTGATGTGAGAAAGCACTGACGTACAGCTGGCACTAACACACTACGAAGATGTGGCGAATTAAAAGTAATTGGCTGTGGTGGGTACATGACCCATTATCACAATTCACCATAATTTCAGATTAGCATGGTTTCAGTTTACTGTCGTCTTGTTGAGATACAAAAACGATGAGAGAAGAACATTATTATAAATTCTTGAACTCTTTAAATTTCTCAATCATTTTAAGCCCTGATGAATATTTCTATTACAGCTGGAAGTCAGTCATGACTTGCAGCCATAATAGAAATATATATTTTCATGATCAATTAATGTTTTAATTATTTTTCCAATAAGCTGAATTGGCATTTAGCCTATTAAATGTCAGAAAATGCCCAATGCAATTTGAAATTGCTTGCTTTCTTCAACTAACCTGATAAATTAAATTTCCAATTATATACCCACTTTATTATGTGGGTATATAAAAATATACCCATATTATTATGTGGGTATATAGACTCACAAACCCCCATATTTGAGAAGCTGGAGCCTGTGGCATTTTGGCATTTTGGCATTTTTGCCTTGAAAAATGTTCTATCAGTGGATGAAATAGACAAATAAATATTTTTTATAGAGACTAAAATGTCTGCAAGCTTGTACTGACTTTACAATGACCTTCATGACAACACTGAAGTATCTTAAAATGTAGTAACATGTGATGTTTCCTGTCATTTAGTATTAACTGTACACACCTGCTGACTTCATCAAATGTGATCTTTTTTCACATCTTATACATTTCATACGTTTCGCGGCCTCAGCGGTGAGCTGAATTTCTCATGCGGTATTAGAATAATATAGAGATTGTTTGATTTGTGCAGATGACTCTGCCGTTAGTCTTTTTATGATGCGTCATTACACCAGCTCAGTCTGGGCAGAAGTCCAAATAAAAGGGAAGACTTTGGTCTGGATATGACGTAGGGGTCTTCGTCAAACTGGTCAAATATCACACTGCTAACTGGATATTTTCTGCCTATTTTCAAAGTGGATGTCTCTGTATACACTACAAAAAACAAAGGTCGCAAAAAGTGCACAGAGATGACTGT
>JAOVVB010221994.1:0-10540 GCA_028570985.1 Heterobranchus longifilis
GTGTGTGTGTGTGTGTGTGTGTGTGTGTGTGTGTGTGTGTGTGTGTGTGTGTGAAGAGAGAGATTTGTGGACTTGAACTCCAATGGGAGATAAATACCAATTACACACACACACACACACACACACACACACTTACAATATGTTCAAAATCAAAGAATAGCCTAATCTAATAATTTAATAATCAGAGAGCACTCAGATAAGAACGTAGCACATTACAGAGCTAAATGTGTTTTTGAGCTTATGAGCGATTCACCGTCAACATCAACTGGTGGATGCATAGAAACCACTGTTTGCAGCTTGCATCTCTCCCTCTGTCTCTCGCATTGTTTCCCTTCCGTCTGTGGATTTCTACAATCGGGGGGAAAGGAAATGAGGGCAGAAAGTTCTACTTACAACCACGAAAAAGCAAGCACTGAACTAAGTGATGTGTTTCTGTGCGTCTGTCTCTCAATCTCCTACAGCTTAAGTTTCAGTACTACGGACAGCGCCACACCTAAACACTGGCAAGGATAAAAAAAAACTCACAGATAAAGTAGTCTTCTTATTTATTTGTGGACCAAAGGTGATTCAGCTAGAAGCCACCATCAGATAATGGCTGAAAGACGTTTGTTTTTGCCCACAAACAAATAAGAAGACTACCTATCTGTGACTGCCAGTGTTTTGTTTCTAATATATTGTAGCAGCTGGTGTTCTGCGCTGAAGACATGCAAAGGCTCATGGGATTTTGTTATGGACTGTTCCTGATCTAGTTTAAGTGTGTTTTAATGGTGTTATGTTCATGTTTTGGGTGTGTATTTATCTTAGGTTTTAGTGTTCATGTGGTTAGTTAATTGACAATGTGTTAGTGTACTATAACTGAGACCTGTGTGTAGATTGATGGGTTCCTGTGCCCTTGCTCAGGCCACACCCATTTTGAACTCAACCCTTCATTTTAATCTCAACTACACACCTGTAAAGTTTCATGACTGCATTTTACATGATTATGACGCTATTGCGGTGACAAATTCTGTGCATAGACGCACAGACGGACGGACGGATGGACAGACGGACATATAACACCTGGCAAAGTACTCAAATCCACCTCTGTGGTAGTTCCCGCTACAGTAGTGTCTCCAGGACCACAGTGTTCATACGTTTTCCATTACTGCTACAACCACTGCTTCTACTCCATGATTAAGCCACATGCTGGGCAAGCAAAGTAGAGGTACTGGTAGTGAAACGGAGAATCTTACAGTTTAAATGGCTCATCAAAATTCCAGTTTGCCCCTAAGCAGATTGCAGGGTAAGTGAGACTATTTCAGTTCTATCTGAGATCAGTCATTGGACACTCTCAACCTTCACAAAAACCAGTGAGCGAAGAAAACGTGAGAGGCCTGAGTGTGCAGATTTCAGTATGCTAATGTTGTACTAATCTCAAGCAGAGCTAAAAGGTTAAAACAGTCACCTGCTGGGGGAGAGATGCAGCACCTCAGGGTTCCATTACTGTCATCGCAATTAAAAAACCTCAGCAGAGGCACACTTTAAAACGCTTCAATACTCTTTTTTTCTTCTGTGCTTCAATAACACTTGTAACACGTAGAATCACACTTACGCACGTACACACACACACAGCGCCGCCTGGCATGTGGCAGCGATTGTGCTTTTCATAACAGCTTCTTTCATACTACAAATTTTTTGTGCGTGCATGTGCGTTTGACTGTGTGTAATTCAGGCAGAGAGGGAAAAAAAAAGAATAGACCTAAAAATGTGGAGGCTAGAAGAAGATCAGCATGAATTGTGAGGTAAAGATAGAAAAAGATCTCCATGAGGAAGGAATGAGGGATCCAAACCTATAGGAGCAAACATACCTTCAAGTCACTGTATGTGTGTAAGTTGAAGTGTGAGGATTATATTCCATTTACAGAAGAGGGTTTGTAATTTCATTCTAATTGTTTGAATTATGTCAACGCTGTGTTGCTAAACTCTCTTCTCTGAATGTATCAGGCATCTCTGGCAACCTACAACTGAAATGTACTTGGTGCTGCGCGCACGATTGATACATATTTACTGTGTTAAACATGAGTGCAGTTAGTTACCATGTGCAAACAAAATAACTGTAGAGAAAAATGGTAGTTTTATTTAATATTCCACCTCAGTTCTGCCGACAACAGATTTACTCTCCGGGATTTAAACCACTGTGCCTCTATGTTTTTCTGCGGTGTCTGATACCAGATTCATTTTTGCAGCAGCCGAGAGAAATGTGGCCTTGATTTTGAGAAACACGGTACGCAGAATTTTAGGTGGAGACATGGAAACGTACACAAACCATGTATCATGCATTGACAAAGCACAGAAAGAATGAATTATACAGACACAGACAGAAAAGAGAGAGATGTCAAGAGTCAGAGAAAGTAGACAAGGCACCAAATTAAGAGGAGTAACATGCTGTATGACAAAAAAAAGGAAGAAAATATAGGGAAGGGAAGACAGAAGAAGACAGGCAGAGGAGGAGTGACAGAGAGATGAATGAAGAGAGAAAAGGAAATGACAGGACAGCCACAATGACCTTTAAGAGCTGAAGAGAAATGGATAAACAAATACAGTTCACGCAGTGTTGGTGTGTATTCTACTGCTTGAGTTTGGCTTACTGTGTGTGTCTCTGGCTCAGTGTGTTTGTGTGTTTGACAGACGTCTCTGTCCTGTCTTGTCTGTCTTTGGTCCAGGTGCTGCAGTGTGATAACAGCTCCGCCTCCTCTCCTCTCCTCCCTCCTGGCCTGACTAAGTCTACTAATTCAACGCGCCACCGACGGAAAGCTTGTTTCCGCTCCGAGAGTCAGCTCTTTGGAACTCATTCAACAAAAACATCCAGTGTATAGACTCATCTACACCGCAATATGGAGTTAACATCAAAATGACAAATCGAGGTGGCGGTAGACTAATGGTGAGCTGATGGCTGGAGGGTCACATGCTCTTGATGACTCTGTGGAGGAAAATCCAGAGTGCAACTATGTGAAACAAGTGTTTTCTCCGTAACTGTGATGCTGAAGCATCAGGGCTGCCAGCTGCAAAATAGCAGAGGCCTAATGTTGTAGCTCCCAGGTGGAAATATTTGGAAGTAAATAAGTGTGAAAAAGAGTGCTGCTGAAGTATGTGCTCAGCAAATATTTTTTGACTAAAGTTGAAGAAATATTTGAAGAGAAACACTATCAGCATTTGATCCAGGGTCTAAAAATGGCAAGAGTTAGACAAAGACGACATCACATGTACTAAATAAAACAAATGTGTCCCTTGTGAGTTCAAGTTTGACTGGCTGGACTAAAGATATAACTTTCTGTAGGTTTGCCACCAGGATAAAAGCCAATTCTAGCAAAGGCTCAGGGATGGAGGAATTTTGATTTTTTATTTATTGTCAGTTTTGCCACATCTTTTGTGCCCATTCTTCTCCAGATCAATGCCTAACAGCAGCAACATCGAACTCGGAAAATAACTGTTTCTGTGAATAAAACACTATAATACTACAATCATCTTTCTGTGTTTCCTTGTCACTCAAAACCACTTAATTCAACAGAAAAGCCAATACCAGAATCCATCACTAGCTACATTACATCAAGTAAAAAAGAAAATAATGCTCGATATTTTCTTGAAATTGAAACCCTGATCTTTACTGGGAGTAGCATCTTTATGTGGAAATATTAACTTTCAAAAGCAATTCACATAAAGTTTAAAATGTCATACAATGTAATGAGAAGAAAGCATTGCAAAACATCTATAGTCACGTAAAACTGCAGTGAATGGAGAACATTATTATGATTGCAAAACTGATATTGTGAATAGGCCTTTAGGATTATGATTATATGGATTAGTAAATAAACTGAATTTATAGTGCTTTTATCCAAAGCAATTTGTCTCACACACACACACGCACACGCACACACCCCCCCACACACACACGCACAGGGGAGACACTCTGGCAAAGCCCCCAAGATGATCAGCAGGTTGGGTTTTTTTTTCAATGTTCGGCTTCTGCACGGCTGTTTTCCTCACGTCTCTCTACTTCCGGTTTAAAGCTTGATTATTCATGCCGAAATAAAGATTTCAATCAAAGCTGATCTTCTTCTTCGCTTTTTTGAAGCCAGAATTTGCAGTACTATTTTCACAAGATCCACAACACTCCCCCACTGAATAACAGTGCACGGACTGACGAAAAATCTTGTCAATGGTGGGGAAAGAGTTAACAGCAGCTGGTAACACTATTGGTTAAAGTTTAGGTAATAAATGTCTTACTGCATACCTTCAGGTGCCTGCATGACTCACCAGAAATATACCGATCACTTTCAAAGAGTCACTGCTGAACCTTTGAAAGTCAGAGCCTTAACTGATTGTTCACAAACTGCATGTCAAGCTGCCACAACCTATCTGCTGTCTGTTCTGTTCCCTGCTTCAGTCAGTGGTCTTCAATCAGCAGCGCAAACTCACTAACCCCCCCCCCCCTCCTTTGTTTTGCCATGATGATGGATAGAGCCTGGTCTTATCCTCCTCTCCTCCTCCCCTGTCCCCTGTCAATAGCAGAGATTTCTGGTGGGAAGAGAAGTGAGAAAAGCGAGGAAGAGCAGCAGAAGTAGAGGAGAGTGGGAAAAAAAGTGTAGAAGTGAGAAGAGAAACGCAGTTGAATAAAGTTAATGTGGTACTTTTTTCCCCAGTTCCAGGTAGGTCCGAGGTCAGGGTCATCTATGAAACCTGGAACTGGATCCTCAGTGTGGCTCCCTCTCACGCTTTGTGTGGGTTGAGGCTGTTTTTTATTTGCCAGGGGTTCTGGCTGTGCTTAGTTTATTCTAATGATTGTACCGCACTATTTTAAGAAAGTTAAAAAATGTTGAGGTAGTGAACAATCTTCTTGACAACCATCACCACTGGATGCTGAGACTTGAAAATATGCAACAACTATAAGGCAGCAAATGTAAAAAGTTATATAAAATATGAGGTTTTTTTCAAAGACAAGCAGCATGGATGATTCTTGTCTCTATACTGTATTTTCAATTCAAATGTTAGAATATTTATGAGTGCATGCACAAGGACCTCAAACTGAAAGGATAGGTTTACTTTTTTTTTTTCATGTCTCTCTTTACACACATGCAAATATGCATATTGAAAGAATAATTGGTGGCTGTAATCCATCCTCCTGTCCATATGGCTGTAAAAAGATCCCAACGTTAGAGTAAGAGAAGGAGAAAAACCACAGTCCCTCTTTTGTGAAGATGCATTTTACTTTGATGCATTATGGGGCATCAGCAGTTCACCAAATCAAGTGGGTCAAATTTGTCTTCTTAGTATGAAATGTGTTTTCTTGACTTCCATCTTTCCTGCCTCAAATTCTTATGGCATGTTCAGCGAGTTTCACCACGGGATCATATTAGGATCATTTGTGTTTATCTGTGTTACCCGTGTGAGACGGTGGGTCCCTCCGCCTCCTCGCTGCTAGAAGACGTTAATTAACGTTAAGTTAATAAATGTTAATTCACCGAGAGGATACTGACAGCCATCCATTTCAGTGTGTAGTCTGCGAAACACTTTATGGCCCCATTGACGTGCATTGTCACCATAACAACAATCGCCATTCTGTATTCTGTCACACCATTACATTTAGATCATAAAACCTCCCATTTCCTCTCATCCTCCTCACTCTTGCTTCCCCCATGTTTCTATCAAACACCCTCTCTTTGTGCTCCCTCGGTAGCACCTACCTCCATCTCTTCCTCTCTCCCATTAGACTGTCTGTCTGAGGCCCTTATGTAACTCCACACTGAACACTATAGGTGTCTGTCACTCTCATCCCTTCCATGTTTCTGCTGTAAAATCTCTGTAATCCTTTATGCCTTCTGTGTCTCCTGGTCATAGTCTGTGGCTATAGGAGCATCTACCAACATGGCTGTCTGTACCTCTGGCTACGTGTCTTACTGGTTGAACGGATGGTTTGTCAGATAACTGTCTGGTTGACTGGAGAGATGGATGGATAGATTTTTTTGTTTGGAAGACTGGATGGCTGACAAACTGACTGACAGGTCGGCTGGGAAGCTGATGACTAGATAGCTGTCTATATTTGTCTGGCTCGCTGCATGTGTGCATCTGCAGGATGTGCATATGTGTGTGTGTGTGTGTTTGTGCATATCCCCTTTTATCTGCTGCGTTTCTGTCCATCTGCATGCTGGTTCCTGCATGTCCCACTCTTCTTCTAAATTCCTCCCTCAACCTTCCTGCTTCCCTCTATACGAGTGGAGGAGGACAGAAGAGGAGGCTGGGTAATTTAGCATGTTTCCAGATTCAAAATGTGTGTGTGCATGCATATGCATACAGTGTTTTATTCTGGGTTTGTTTGTTTTGTTTTCTATCCTCTCCATTGGAACCCATCAATATCTATAGATATTTTGGTGACTGGTCTCCACTCATGCCACCCACTACTGATCATACTATGACAGCTTCTGGGAACACACGCACACGCACACGCACGTGCACACGCACACAGCAGGTTATGGCATACCTTACTCCGTTGTTTAATTCTTAAAGCACCACTGGGATCCTGGCAGCTTAGGCACATTTATCGGTTAACACAGTGAAAAAGAAAGTGTGTGGAAGTGAGCTAGTGTCTATGAATGTTTGCTGTCAATCACCCATCAGTCAGACATACGCAGTCCTGACAGGCGTCCTGGAAGTCGGTCGTGTTTACACTCAAAAATAACCCCAGAAAATGGTTCAACTGCAATATGAGACATTTTCCCTGAATTTCTTCACAAGTATTCCTTTTCAGCCAGATGTACATATATCATGTATATTTGATGTGTGATGTCAACTAACTAAATATAATATAAAGAAATATTCTCCAGTTCTGACGCTAGTGCCGTATCGCAGCATCTACACATTGTTGTTTTTAATGAACAGTCGCGCCGCTCATACTCCTAAACCACGCCCGTACCTGCCGTACCGTTAACTCCTCGCAGGACGCCGAACATCTAAAACACGCCTGTAGCTACAAGTGGCTCCTCACAGGACGCTGATTGGTCCGGTCAGATCTTTTGTACTGGAGCCTGGTAAAATGGATTTGAGTGATCAAGAAATCAGTGATTCTCGCGTGATCTTGTGATATCATGACGCCCGACTGCCGCTCAAAGTTCAAATGATTTAAACTTTGACCTAGTTGCGCTGACCTTTCAAAGCGCATCGGATGAGATAACGGCTGACAGCAGCAAGAAGCAATGATGACGTTTACCTGCGCTGTGCTTTGCCTCTGCGCCCTACCTCGCGGTTTTGCTCTTATCATGTGTAGGCGGCTTTAGCCTGACAGTTGGCTTGGCTTATTTGGTAAACAAGCTTGTCTCTGGGTAGTTATTTTCAGCGGTGACTGTAATTTCAGCCTAACAGCATGACCAAAAAAAAACTCAAAATAAAGTTCAAAATAAATAAATGTCCCATATATAATTACTTTAAACCATGCTGTTTTTGTCTCTGATAATTCAGATGCAATTTTCTTTATACAATACCATTAAAAGGATTGATGTTTGTATCATTTTGTATCCCTCCATGTCTTCTACCTTTCTAACTGTCCCCTGGAAAACTCATTATATGGGCCATTCTGATCCAATCCTCCTGTGTTGCTTTCTCTATTCTCCACTGGAATAGTCCTGTTCCTCCCTCCCTCGCTCTTTCTCTCATCCCTCCCACATGCCACCTCCATGCTGGAGGACTCATTATGCAGACAAACTCTCCCTCTGTCTCTCTTATCAGTCTCCACTGGAGTACTCATTACTGTGTCTATGTCCCTCACTACAGTTTCGCTCACTCTCTCTTCCTTTATATCTTAATCTCTGTCTGATATCACATGCACGCACGCACGCACACGCATTAATTTCTGTTGGTTTTACAAAAATGGCAACAAGATACAAGATATGGTACTATGAGTTTATTTTTGTGTGTGTGACTTATTCTGAATTTTCGAATGGACAAATATGTACAGTAGATGTTTGTATATCTGTGGGAAGGAGGCGATTTGTTAATTTTTTAACAGGAGGGGTGGCCCAGTGGGAGCACCCTAGTGATGAGAAGTAAACCGCTATATAAGCTATAGTTTAAAGAATATTACAGATTCAAGACAAAACTGACAGAAGGGTGGGACAGACTAAAAGGCACAATTACAAATCTGTCTGCTACTTCAGCACCATGGGCAGCACCATGGATTTATCAATCCACAGCACAGTTAGGCTACTGATATTTCAGAGTGGCATCCCTCCTCCAGGACTTGCAGAACTGGGATGTGGGTTGACTTTACTGCTCCACAACACTGTCTTAGTTAACTTGTACTAACTTGCACACACCTCAGTCAGATAAAGGATCAATGAGTCAGGCAGACTAGACTAACATAGGCAGGTTAACAAGGTATTTGTGGGATGGCATCCCCCCTCCAATTGCCTACTGTCTGTTTGTCTGTGTGTGCATGTGACATTAAAGTGAGACTATATAATCAATAAAATGTTCTCAATTCAATACACTCTGCTACAGCTGTATCTGGTCTGGTATGACCAGTAGCTTATGGTGGCTAATGTTAGCTAACTTTAGCTAGATAATGCTTTGTACACTCTGCACAACACGTGTGCTACTTCCATACTATGTTTTAGTATTTATCATTATCCTGTCATTGCAAATCATGGCCATAATGGCCACTGTCCAGCAAAAGTTACATAGATTGACTTTAGATTAGACCTAATCATTGTCTTCAACCATTTTACATTTGATACAGATTTTGAAAAAGCTAAACTCTAGTCTGGTTGATTTTCTCTCAGAGGGCCCTGGAGGAGAAGTGCTGCAGGCAGTCACAGACACCTGCACAGGGACTGTCAGCAGCAAACATCTGCACACAACAAGGATGGTAATGGGCTTTTTCAAATGGGGGGGGCGGGGGGGGGGTGGTTCAGTACGACCCAAGACGATCATTTTGGCTCCTTGCTTGAGGGTTGACCTAGGGAGGCAGCTCAAGTTTCGAAACATCATTAGTGAGACTGCACTCCGGCCAGACATGATCCTGATGTCTTGAACAGAAAGGGAAGTAGTCCTGCTTTCTCTTAGTGATTACTTCAGCACTCTTGCATTATATCAGGCCTTTTTTTCATGCTGGCACAGATCAAGTATAGTGACTTTGCATCAGACAGCAAATTCATTGGCCTCAAGCTGACTTTCTTTTTTTTTATGTTGTGGCTCCCATTAATATTGTCTGGAATGTACATGAGGGGAGACTAGAACCAATCTGTACTGCTGGCTCCATACTAAACAGGGCAGTGACACCAACCTTGTTCTTATATTTATCTTGCAAATGGTAAATGGACTGTACTTATATAACGCTTTGTCTGCGACCACTCAAACCACTTTACACTACCAGTCATTCACCCATTCACACCATGCAAGGAGCTTATCAGGGGATATAAACATTTACACACACTCACACGCTGATGGCTATGCCTTTGGGAGCACTATCAGGACCTCTCGTCCATGTTGGTTTAAAAGTTCAGGTTCAAAAATCAACAGGTGACAAAATAACTTCAAATCAAGGTCCATTTAGTAGCTGCTCCGGAGCTTTTAATCATACCACATGCACTTTTTTTTTGAGTAAAATAATCCACAGGCATCATTGTAAATTGAACCCAAAAACAAAACTACATGGGTAGAAACACCCCTGGTCGTAAGTGAAAAGTGGGACTTTTTTGTCATTTGGGTGAACTAATCCTTTAAATGTCTCAAATTGCCAGGAAAAGTATTAATGACGCCTTCACGTACCTCAAAGTGGAATTTGTGGGCCAGTGTGCGTGCGTGCGTGCCTGTATGCATGCGTGCGTGCGTGCATGTGTGTGTAAGGTATCTTTGTGGATCGTGTTCCATGGAGATAAAGATGAGTCCTGCCACGAGGATGTTCAGCAACTAATCACAAGATGACTACTTTAATTAATTAGCTGACTGTACAACACACATGATAAACACTAATTAGGAGAAATGGAAGGAGCTAGAGAGAGAGAGAGAGAGAGAGAGAGAGAGAGAATTATGAGAAATGAGGGGGAAACAGTGATAATGAGACAGGGGAGAAGGGAAGACAAACAGTCAGTAGCAGAGAAATAAAGGAGATGAATACTGCTTTCACTTTCTAGCTTCCCTTTTCTGTTCCTGTCTTACCTGTTCCCATCCCTCCATTTCTGTCCGCTCCCACTCCTTTTCCCCTTGGTCCTCCTACTTTTCATCTCACAATTTCCTCTGTTTTTCTCTCTTTCTCTGAGGGATTCAGATACTGGCAGACAAAAAGCTTTGCAGGCCCAGGAGCTCTGGGCATGTTCTTGTAAAGACGTCACCATTTACACATGCATGTGTATATTCTTTTGTTTGTTCTGTATATACACATGGCTGTGCGCCATTTGCATGTTCTTGAGAGACAGGCACATATACACACACTGACACACAGCGTGTGTGTGTGTGTGTGTGTGTGTGTGTGTGTGTGTGTGTGTGTGTGTGTGTGTGTGTGTGTGTGTGTGTG
>JAOVVB010222002.1:0-10540 GCA_028570985.1 Heterobranchus longifilis
CACACACCCACACACACACACACACACACACACACACACAATGTATCTCAAAAGGCCTTGTTTTACAGGAACAAAAAAAAAAATAAAAAAAAATAAAAAAAAAGTTTGTAGTGCTGTATACACAACTCCATATACCTTTACATGTATAATATAACACTAACAAGACCCCTCCTCACTTGGTCTTTCCCCTGGCCTTGTTTCCATGGCAATGCAGAGCTCAGGTGATCTCAATATCTGAGACCATGAAAGCCTGGACCAACCGGTTCTGCTGGCTGAGACAAAAGATTGACACCCAAATAGCAGCCGAGAAGGAGCGACAAAATACCTGTTGTACACTTCATCTGTGCTCCAACAAAATGCCTGCAGGGTGATTCATAACCTGCTGTGAGAAAAGATTCCTACAGGCACCAGTGATGTGTTTGTATACTCAGTAATGACTTACAGAGACTTTGAAGTATTACTACTTGTATGCTGGGTGTCATAGGCTACAGTTTTTCTCATATAAGGGTAAATTATTTAGTTGTTAGTATTTTATATGGTTTATATTGTATAAAGTTTGGTAAAGTATTTTGAATTAGAAAGATCAACTAGTAAAGTTTCCAAATGTAGCCTACACTAAACACAAATTTAAAAAAAGTAATAGGCCTATTAAAATGTTATTAACAAATAATAGGCCAATTAAACTGTTATTAACAAATAATTATTATTAGTGTTAGGAGCTGAAATCTGTCGATGTAAAGTTGAAACTTTCTGCATATATGACACAATAATTCAGTAAAACGTCTGTGTCCGTGATTTGACTGGAGCTCAGCTGAAACATGAGGCAGGGAAACTCGGCGGCAGCCGAGACAAGCTGCCGAAACTTTATCCGCTGAGCAGCGCACTCATTCATACTGCCATCAAACCAAACCTGATTAAACAATACGAACTTCCGGTATAAGATTTTCAAAATAATGCTGTTGTCTCACCAAAGTGTAAATTATAAAAAATTATATACATATATAATATGTTATTTATTGTTTCTTTCTTTTTTATTATTATTATACTTGCACAAAGACATACAGGAAGAGAATAATAGATAACACATGCAAAAAAAAACAACAGTGAACATTTGCCATTTGACTTGTTTTGAGATAAACTCTGTCAATAACCTACATCCTAAATAACTACATCCTAATGGTTTCAATGATTCTTCCATGATACATGGAGTCAGAAATAAATCCATGTCTCAAAAATAAAATGATGTATTGCTGGGAGTATCATAGTATCATATACTGCAAGTTTCATGTCAGTGTCAAAACACGAAGACAGCATGTACCGGGAATTTAGGTCACGCTGCGACACTCAGCTATAGGCTATTATGTTTTCTGTCAACACATGCAGTGGTTTGGGTTGTTGTACAGCATTGTGTATTCTGTCATATCTAATCACGTCATGCAGACGTCATGCAAGACTCGTGAGCAGCTTATTTACTTTGGAACAATATACCAGAGGAGTGGTCACTCAGTATCAACGATGAATTACAAATTGCAGGGACAGAAATCTACTGCTGCACTACTTTGCATTCAACTTCTTCAAGCATGTTGCACGTTTGGTCACAATTCAATGATGTCATAGCAGGTGTTTTTCCTGCATCACGAAAATGCTCTGTTACAAGTAAAAGTAAATTATTCAAAATGTAATTTATGTAAAAGTATGAAGGTATTTTACACAAAATCTAGTTTATGTATTAAAGGATTGTACACATTATGCAGAGTGGCCCCTGTGAGAGTTATATTATCATGTAGGCCTATTATAGGCTACTTGTGGATTATTCTTACTAGGGCTGCACAATATATAGTTTTTTATCGTCATCGAAATATCAGCTTTCACAATAAACACATCGCGAAAGACTGCGACATATCACGTAAGACGATAGACGATAAGACACACGTTTTAGGTAGTTGAAAGAGAGTATCGCTTCAGTTAACCATAGGACTAGCTGTTGTACTGGAGTAAAAAGCACATTATTTCCATTTGATATAAAAGTATAAATACACACAAATATAGAATAGAAAAAATAAAATAACAACATTTAAAATACTAACATTATTTAAACATTAAAAAAAAAAATATATATATATATATATAAGCTACAATTTGTTGTGTAAATGTGATTAGACATAGGCTGTATTAATCCACTACTTTTAGGTATGTATATATGTGTGTGTGTGTGTGTGTGTGTGTGTGTGTGCGTGTGTGTATACTTAAAATTAGCGAAACCCAGAAATGTACCCTGTTTCATCATCTAAATGTTTCTTTTATGCATAATTGACAATATTATATTTCTATTCCTTTTGAAAATAAATCAGCATTCAGTAGTTACCACTGTTGCCGCATTATTTATATTAAAACTGTAAGGAATTCTTAAAAGCATTGTTTTTTGCTGCATAAACATGCGTAGCAAAGGAAAACACTTAAAGGAATAGCCATCAGGGTTTTGGGAAATATGCTTATTCGCTTTAAAAAAAAATAAAAAAATAAAAAAAATAAAATAAAAGTTGGATGGTAAGATTGATATCACCCTCGTGTGTGAAGGCTAAAATATGTAGCCGATGCCAGCAGATGAAAACAACAACAACAATAATGGTTTATAAAAATAGCAACAACATGCTCTTATTTTATAGACACAATCGTCTAACTTCCGGCGCTGCCGCGGTAGTTTTCCGCTCTCTTGCCGCGTCGTCGCCGAGAGCGCATTCCTGTTAGTGAGTGTCTCCAGCGGACCACAGAGGCTGCACATTCCTCTGTAGGCGCGGTGGACTTTCCCGAGCGGCAGGTTGTTTCGTGTGGGCTGAAAAGAGAAGTTTTTAACTCCGCACCAGCGGGCTAATGACGCTGCTCGTGCGCCTCAGCGACAAAAGCTGTTAGCTGTCAGCCGCAGGTGGACCGGGGGACACACGGTGGGACATGGACCGCGAGGAGCAATCAGAGCGTGTACCTGCTCGCTTTCACGGAGTGTGACGGACTGATCTGAAGGTAAGAAGCGTTATTGTTTTCTGTTTGTCACTTCCAAACTCCTCTTGAACCAGTATTTTACAGATCTAACAACTGCTACACTATAAAAATGTGAACGACCATTTAAAGGTAACCTCTGACCTGTTTACACTGATTATGTCAGCTACAGTGTCAAAGATTTCCGGAGGTGTGTGTTCGAATAAATCCTGACAGCTCTAATGAGTTGCAAAGTAAAAACTAAGGGACATCAAATTGACATTGGGCAACTTGACAGCGAGTTTATTGTCAGTCCTTATCGGATCATTACACATTACATCTGATTATTCATTAACAGTTTCATTTCAGGGATTTTTTTTTTTTTTGCCATGGCGGGCTGCTGGCAGTGGTGCCACCGCATGTGTGTGTGCTGTCTGTCCGAGGAGGAGAAGACCAACATCGCTGTGGACAAAGAGATCGAGAGGATCCTCAAGCAGCAGAAGAAGAAGGAGAGAAGGGAAATTAAAATCCTCCTGCTGGGTCAGTGACTGCACACAGAGCACCTTTGTTCGTCTTTTACACTAATGATGGCAGTGTGAGGCCTGTGAGAGCAACAGCAACAAAATCAGTGATGGCAAATATATTTATTAAGCAAATAAAAATAAATCAATCTGATCCATATAAAGCAACACCCTCCATGCAAATTAAACTGCTTGGCCTGTTTGGCAACCCAAGTGAGAAAACTATGCAAAGCATGTGTCACCATGAGTATGTAAAGTATGATCCAGAGCTGAAACCACAGAAACCTACAGCCCTACTTTATAGCTGGTTGGATGACTTTTTGATTACCTGATTGGCAGCAACTGCTTTGATCCTTTAATCAATAGTAATCGAGAACCGGTTCCAGTTGAGAACTGGTTCCAAATTGTCAGATTTATCGGAATCGGATGCCTCTGAGCTAATTTCTTTGATCGATCTTGGCATGGGGGTTAGGGTTAGGGTTGTTAGGTCAAACTCTGCGTCTACACCGGTGGTCGACCGATATGGGTTTTTCAATGGCCGATACCGACATTTATTAGTAGTAGTAGTAGTATTTTTTATTCAGTCATCACAAACAATACAATAAGTGTAAACAGTATATACAACAATATATACAATATACAATATAATATACAATAGGTATATATATTAATAGGTAATAATAAATACAAATTCTTGGCACTTATAACCCTCAAAGATAGCTTTATAAATCATTTAGAGAGCCGGGCGGCCGATGGCCGATTTATAATGCCAGTGTTTTTTTGTAGGGCTGTCCTCGACGAAAGAAATTCTTAGTCGACTAATATGATTTAATTGATTAATTGATTACTTGATTTAATCGACAGATTTGTAAAACTGAGTTTCTCCACAAAGAATCATGCACATCTTTTACTGTGTTGACTAATAAGGAAATGACTAAATAACTAAAGAAATCTTAGTCAACTGAGACCAAAACGATCAATTAGTCGACTAATCGACTAAGAGTGGGCAGCCCTAGACACATTAATATAAAAATATTGATTGGCTTTAAAATAATGGATATTGCATTTTTGTAAACAAACTCTTCTCAATGAGTTCCACATTATTCATAGGTATCAGTCACATCCAATGGTGAGTTTCCTGCCTCATCCATCCGATTTTCACAAAAGCTGGATATCTCCTAATAGAGTGAAACTCTCATGTGCCGCTTTGTCCAAAAGCTTCAGTTTATCTGCCTTCCATACCCCTGGTTGGATCTGAAGAAATCACCCACTCCTAATAGGATTATGAGGACGCCGGCCCAACTGCAGATCAGGCCTGAGAGGGCTGGATTGGCTTTGGCTTATCCATGAACTAAGACAAAAGCTATACAGATGGCTCCTTTTGTTGCTTTAGAGCAAGGTAGAGCGAAACACTCAACATATATACACTGTTCATCTCCTAGTCCTTGAGAGCTTATGTGCGTCGGTGGACTTGGCCATTCAAGAATGCAAACACAATGATGAGTTGAGTGCCAAATGTTTCTGTGAATAGGAGACAATAGCTGTGTCTGATTGGGTCATGCTACATAACACGTTCTTTCTCATAACATAACTTCAATTTGTATAGTCACTGACGTGAAAGGTACATAACACATACACAATGAAGTAGGCCGCTCATGGTCACGACATGATCTTAACTGTTCCATAAAAGTTGACAAAACAATCTCAGCACAAGGTCAATTTTGTAGTTGTGCTGAAACTTTTTAAAGCTAAATGGACCTTGTGCTGAGATTGTTTTGTCAACTACTGTTTCCAAGGTAAAGAATGAACCTTCAGTCTTGCTTGTACCTTGCTAATCCCAAGGAAAGATTTGTTAAAAGGAAAAATAAATCGTTATGCAATTTATTGTTTGTCATTTCCTTCCAAAACAACTTATAACAGCCTTTCCTGATCTAGTAGTCGGGAGGAATTCAGTGTTCTGCTACCTCTATGGTTAAGGTATAGCTTCGGCCTATAAAAAAGTACTTGGTTAGAGTAAGGGAAAGATCTTAATCATGGTTAAAAGTAACACATTTGGGGTGCTGTGATAGCCCAATCTAATGGTTAGGCGCATTACATAAACTCAACATCCCTGGTTCCATTCCATCCGGTGAAAAGTCGCCAATGTTGACTGTCATAGGAAACGGAAAACAACCAGCAGTCTTCCGTGTCAAAGTCACATGTTCTGTCGACCAATTCATCCACCCCAACCACCTCTCTAACAACAAAATCCTGCCATTTATGCCAAAAAACAATCAATTCTGTTGATTTTCTGTCTTGATCGACGTCAGCAGAGATACATCAGCTTGCCTTTATTGCTCAACAACTTCAATACATTGTTTGGAATTGCCCTCCAAAACAACATACATTTTCTCATCTGACGCCCCTATGGGCTAGGAAAACATCATTTTTCAGTGCTTTCCAAAACATATCTAGTCTCGCATTGCCAGACTTCCAGATCTCCACAGCACTGTGTTATCACTGGAGTATGGTCACGAATTATCGTTTCTGCTGTAGGGGAAAAACGCTCTTGCTTGTTTGCATTTCTTTAAACCAGTCACAATCATCTTGGGTGGCGCTAAGCTCCAGCTGCAATGACGGTGCCCATGTAAAATAGATAGCAAACATAGCGGAGGTGGAGGAAAATGCCACGTGAGAGACGCGCCCAATGGCAGCCTTTATACCCATAATGTACACCCGGCAAGCCAGACTAAAACTTATACAAATCATTGCAGCAAAAATAAAACTGCTTTCTGATCTGATACCTTTATGGTTAAGGTTTGCTTGAGTTTAGGCACAAAATGATGTGTTTAGGGTTAGGGACAGATGGTGGTTTGTGTTAAAATAACTTTTTGGTTAAGGTTAGGGAACGATCGTGGTCAACCAACGTTAACTGTCGGTAGGAAATGTTTTGTTGACCTAACAAACCCCAATCTCTTACCTCCTTTGGCCTTTGAGGCTCTATATCAACGTCACAGTATTTCCTCCTTTGTTCTGGACAAAAAAAAAATCTTATTTCTTATGGCTGCTTGTGAGAATTGTCACCTTTTTGGCATCTGCTGAAACGACTGTGGTTGTTTTTCTCTTATTTCTGAAGCTACAACATTTTTGCTCTTTTGGCCGCCACATTCTCAAAGTCTTCATCACACTGGATGATCAAGGACAGTCTTGACAGTACTCTGCCATTGATGATTTGAATAAAGCACTCCTCTACTGATGCTGTTTTTTATTCATAAGTGTATGTGTGTGGATGTCATCTGACAGCAGAAGCTCGACTTTATTAAAAGTTAACTTGAGAAATCATAAGTTAATGAAGCAAGACTTGCATCAATAACTACTACTTTTTTGCAGCTCTCATTGCGAGATGCATCCAAATTCACAAGCGCTGACCTTCTACCTGAGGACAGCTCCTCCCGCAGCTGATTTCCATACAAATCCAGACTCGCTTCAGCCTCACGGGAGGGGAAAGAAAGGTTTAATTTCACCCTCCTTAGAAAGAATCACCATCTTATCTCACCCCCTGGGCACTGTAAAGAACATACTCACACCATCTTGATCAAATCTCCTCAAATCCAGTTGACATGATGCAAGGTGAGCTGGGAAACAGATGTAGCCAGTGTGACCTACAGAAACCTTTTAATAGCTATTCATTGCTTGACTTTCCCTTTTATCCATTCAAATCCACTTAGAATGGAACTCGAGGCCGTTGTAAATGACTGGGTCTCTCTGCATGAGTTAGAAGAGAGCAGCTTTTGGAGCCGGAGGAGTGCGATTGGGGTCGTCTGGGAAGTTGGCGGAGTAGAGGAGGGAGTCATTTGCATTTCTCCTCAACTGACCCCTGGGTAAGGAGTCGGTGAACACAGCATAAAAAGGATGAATGGATGAGAAACATTTTGACGACTATAGTCAAAAGGGAAAAAAATGAAATTTATCTGTCTGCTCTGCTCCAACAAGTACAAGGTCACTGCCAGGTAAAGCTTTTCTTTTCTAAATTGCATATTAAATGAAGGGTATTACGCTTTCACTGAATTTCAATTTGATTTTCAGAATAAAAGGCCATTTCAAAAATACCATAGAATAGAAGCTTTTTTTCAATTTGAACATCAATTGGCTAATTTAATTTTCTTTTCAATTAGATCCTACTGCTAATCCGGTACTGATGTCAGAAGCATCCAGGCTTTGTTCAAATTTATCATCGCATTTATCTTGCTTAGTGCAAGCGCTGACACACAGCTCCCTCAACAACACCAACATCAGTAATGATGCTCACTGCATGAAAACAGGCTCAAACCTCTGGCTCTGCTGTTTGCATTTTGTATTGTATTTTGAAACCACAACACAGTCAGAACGAGGTTCTCCCACAAACAACGATCAAAATCAAATGCAGTTTGTATCTTTGTAGGGCTGTCCTCGACTAAAGAAATCCTTAGTCGACTAACACTCACACAATTTTTCTGACTAATCGATTATTTGATTTAATCGACAGATCTGTAAAACTGAGTTTCTCCACAAAGAATGCAAAAGCAGCACTTTAAATCTTGTGTTTACCAGAGATGTGCTCAGAGGTTTCTTGGAAATAAGCATAAAAAATCATAAAAAATCAACTAAGACCAAAATGACTGATAAGTTGACTAATCGACTCAGAGGAGGCTGTGGCCATAATGCATTTCAAAGCATTTTGAAACCTAACTGCACATGAATCATGAAGTGCAGAATCCTCCAATATGGCGGTAATTCCTCGGGTTACTGCTATGATAACAAACTGTCTTTGATCATAGAGAGGCACTCGACTGGATATGTTTAACATGTTAAAGCAACTCAAGCAATGACAGCGCATACCGATGAGCAGATGCCACTGTCCTGACTGTTGCAGCCGCTGTTGGCAGTCGTAAAGCTGCCATGCTGTGTCAAAGGAGCCAACAGCTGCCCATTGTCTGCAAGCGCCGTGGAGTATCCGAGTATCAAACACTCTACATGAAAAGGGGTTTTTAAAAGTTTGTTAACCACTCATGAAGAACAGCTGCTGTTGCTAGTTTAAAGTCAGATTTCATACTGTGGATTCCATAAAAATGGTAAGCTATGTAGGTTTGTTTTTCTTTCTACACATGTCACAAGCATCAGCTGTACCCTCTGTGGTGAGTGCAACTGTGCAACATTACAGGAAGCAAAACCTTTGATCGTAATGTCAGCGCCAATTTTTTCAAGTCAGTTTGGTGTGTCTGGGCCTTTAAAGCATCCATCCAGGAGGAAGACGCAATTACAATTTTGTTGTGCTTGCACAATGACAATAAAGTTCTTGAATCTAAAGTTCATGAAGCCATTCAAAGGACAATCTCGGAACCCATAGGCTAACAGTCTGGCGACGATTTAGCCTCTGAGAGCAATGGCCAATATTTTGGGGGTTATGGTGTAGCCAGTGGATATCCAGATATCCTGTTATCGGACATCCGGGCCAAGACTTCTTCTTCTGTGCGCCAGTCATTGTTTAGTCAGATTAGCAACTTGAGACACGAGAATGGAGTTGGAGTTAAGAGACGACATCTACAACCGGATTGTTTCTCTGCATATGAATGCAGATACTTTTTTTTAAGTTAAGAAAAAGCTAAATTGTCGTCAGCCGATGTGTGTAGTTGACATCAAAATGAAGGCTGGGCTGGTGTCTTTTGTGCAAAATTGGGATAAAAGCGCACACATTTGGTGTCTCTCCTTGAAGGCATTCATGCACTTGGTTGTGCATGCAAAAAGTGCAAAGTACAAAAAGTACAATATGTGACTGAATTGTATTTAGGTACAGTTCTTAGGTAATTGTACCCCAGACACGTCACAGCCAATCACTGCAGTTCCATCCTAAAACACCACATATTCATGTGGAGTAAAGCTTTTTACCTGGAATGACTCAATATTTCAGGGTATTGGTCTAAAATGAGGCATCCATCATGAAAGTGACCTAAAAAAGAAGTTTATTATGTTGTAATTTAGGAAATATATGTATTGTCTTGAAAATTATCAAATATATTTGTATAATTATCCTCAGTCAATGACATTATGTACTGCCTTCATCATATCGTCAATTATGGATTGTGACAGATGCACATTTAACACCTAGAATGCTGGAAAATATTGATGTTAGACGTATAGCACCAGATTATTCAAATGTTTTGAAACATACATGTCACAGTGTCACTCATGTTGCCATGATATTGAGGTGTAGAGCCATGTCTTCCCATGTTAAGTTAATAAACTATTTCCTTTCTACAAAATTGTTGGTTCTTTTTCAAAGAAAAAAGTTTGAAATTCCCCACAAAGAAGACAACAGATCATGTGTTTTGGTGTTTTAGTTGTTTTGTTTTGTTTTTTCTTTTGTATATTGTATGTGTATATATGTATCCTGTCTTCTGTATGTTTTGTGGTTTGTTTTTGTATATACGTAAAAAAAATTCTAATAAAATTTGATTTAAAAGAAAAATCATGTATATAGTCATGTTTTCTCCCTTAACTTCTATGTTTCCTGGGCCTCAGCCAGATCTATACAGTAGGCTTCACAGATCTTAGCCTGTTACAGCACTGGGAATAACTATGAGCCAATACATAAATGTTTACTTGCTAGGGAAAAAAATCCATAATACATTTTAAGTATCTGACTATGTATATAATTGCGTCTTGAATTTGTACCTGCATGTGTACGTGTGTAAGTCTCAATATACCCCAAATAACTTGGCTGAGAATGTGGGGGCAGCGCCACTTGGATTTGTATGGTAATGCTTTTGGCCCCCAGCCAAAGTGGACCCCGCAGTTGAGTTATTCCACAAGCGCACATACACACACGCACATGCACACACACACACACGCACACACACCACTCCTTCACAGTGGGAAAATAGGGATGCCCTTTACTCTTTTGGATGGAAAAAGAAATATGTTTCAATTAGCAGCTCAGTCCAAATACACCACTGTAAACACTGTGTGTGTGTGTGTGTGTGTGTGTGTGTGTGTGTGTGTGTGTGTGTGTGTGTGTGTGTGTGTGTGTG